>JARJHM010000805.1:0-138630 GCA_033356055.1 Carex pumila
GTCTGTTCTTCTGTCTCATAGCTATCAGATCAGTTTCAAGGTAGATGTGTGTCATCCTTGCTAACTGAATCTTTTCTTGATCTTGAGCAGATTATCAAATATAATTACTCTTGTAATTATACCGCTAGCAGATAATCTAACTCTATCAAGGGGCCCAGTGATGCTATAGCTCGTATAGAGATACGAGGGACAAATAGTACTTTTGGTAGACTATCACTTCCTCAGCTAAGCTATACATATGGGAATGCTACCGTTATGACTGCTTTTTACAGACAGCGGTAGATAGCAATCACACATACATATTTCTTAGTGGGAACAATAAATACCTCATACTTTAGAACGTGACACTGAATGAGAAACATTAATGACACGAACACAATTCTATTTAATGTCTCATTCGGGGTCTGTCAAATTCCATGTTCCTAGAACATGTATCTATGTGATTAAAATGACATCTCGTGTCAGGTGGTTTGTAAAACTTAACCATCTTTTAATCCACATACTAACCTTTTCGCGGTAATTAGTGTTCCTGCTAATTACCTTGGTTAGTGACCTTTTAAGAGTATATATCATCTATATTATGGAGTTTCACAATTTCAGTCATAAACTCGAAATGATCCATAAATGCAATAATACTCAAGGCAACAAAATGATATTAATCATCCAATTCATGAACAAAGCTTTATGATAAATTATCGTATTATTGACTTCTAGATTATTACAAACTAACAATAGCTACAACATTCTTCGACGACAATGATGCATCTCTTGTGTATGATTTGAACAAAAGGGTTGCAAAACTCAAGCAAGAAGGGGGGCCAGTTGAAGGATACTATAGCAAGTTGCAAACCCTTTGGCGGGAGATAGACTTTTGACGTCCCAATCCGATGGAGTACTCCAGCAACATCGAGAAATTCAACTCTTATATTCAAGAGAGCAGGGTATATACTTTTCTATATGGACTTGACGATCGTCTTGACAACATGAGAGCTGATGTGCTTCAAATGAAACCATTTCCCACTGTCGAACAAGCCTTTGCATGAATTCAAAGGGAAGAGATGCGTCAAATGGTGATGGTGAAGGGAGATGAGGTGGGCAACAATTCGATGGCCTTAGTCTCCCGTGGCTACAAGCCAACTGAGGTAAATTTGACCCTTACTAAAACAGGACCAAAGAATAATCTGACTTGCACTCATTGTGCGGGTTTAAAGCATACTAGAGAAAATTGTTTTAAGTTGGTTGGATATCCCGACTGGTGGAAAGAACAGAAAAAGAAGAAACAAGATGGTCAAAAAGGGCGTGCAACTGTCGTGATGTCTGGACCAGTAGAACCAAACCAGCATGGTCAGAATCAAAGTGGCTTGGGTCATAACAGTGGAGTCGCGCATACCATAACAACAGTGTCTCGGGATCGGTTAGTTTTGAGTTCTAATTCTGAAATAGCAGGTAAACAGTCAGCTCAAGGTAATGTTTCAATTTCTGAAAATAATTGTGAGTTTCAAAATTTGCAAAAATGGGTGATTGATTCTGGAGCAACTGACCATATGACCTTTTCAAAAAAAGACCTCACAAACATTACTGGACCTAAGAAGAATGAGATTCTAAATGCAAACAGAATTTCTTATCCAGTAAAAGGAACTGGAGATGTACCCATTTCTCAAAATATAACACTTAGGAATACCCTATTTGTTCCATCGTTGTCTACAAGATTGATATCGGTTAGTCAGATTACAAAGGAATTGAACTGTGCAGTCTTAATGTTTCCTGAATTTTGTATCTTCCAGGATGTTCTGACGAGGGAGATTATTGGGTGTGGTACTAAGCGGGGAGGATTGCATTACTTGGACAACTCAAAAATGGGACATACATGTATTGCTAGAAGTGAAACCGAAAGTTTGAAAAACAAAGTTTGGTTGTGGCATAGGAGACTTGGGCATCCCTCATTTTGGTACATGAGAAAATTATCCCCTACGTTATTTTTGGGTTTAAATAATGAAGATTTTGTTTGTGAAACATGTATTAAGGCCAAGAGCCATCGTGCAACTTATCCTGATAGCTTTAATAAAAGTCTTATTCCTTTTGATTTAATTCATACTGATGTTTCGGGTCCATGCCCAGTTGTGTCTAAATCTGGTTGTAGATGGTTTATCCTTTTTACTGATGATTGTACTCGTATGACATGGCTTTATCTTCTCAAGTCCAAAGATGAAGTACCAAATGTGTTCAAAGTTTTTTACAAAATGATAAAAACACAATTTGAGAAAGAAATAAAGGTGGTAAGAAGTGATAATGGTAGGGAGTACATTAACAAAAATCTACAAAAAAATTTTAAAGACAATGGCATAGTGCATGAAACCTCTTGTGTAGGAACACCCCAACAAAATGGAATTGCAAAACAAAAAAATAGACATATCCTTGTTTAAACCGCTAGATCACTTCTATTCGAAAATAATGTACCACAAATTTTTTGAGATAATGCTGTTTCCACTGCCGTCTATTTGATCAACCGGACTCCTACAAAAACCAACCAATTCAAAACCCCGTTACAAAGTTTAACTGATCATGTAAACATTCCGTCTATCCTAAACTTGTCCTCAAAAATATTTGGATGTACCGTGTATGTTCATGTCCAAAAGAATTTTCGTTCCAAAGTAGAACCTTGTGTCGAAAAGTGTGTTTTCTTGGGTTTCGGGTCACAACAAAAAGGGTATAAATGTTATAATCCTTCCACTCGGAAATTCTACACAACAATGGATGTAACTTTCCTTGAAACAGAACCTTATTTTAATAAACACCAAGTTCCCGTTCAGGGGGAAACAAAGTATGAACCAGAATTGTTGTTTAGTGAGTTAATGGGCCCAAGTTGTGATCATATGAATTTGGTCACAAATCGAACCCAGTTAGCCAAAGAAACAGAGCCAAATCATGCTGAAACAGACCCAAACCTAGCAAAAAACCAAAATAGAGCATATTCAGAAACAGAGCTGAATCATGCTGAAACAGAACCAAACCCAGTAGAAAACCGAAACAGAGCACATTCAGAAACAGAGCCTTGTGCAAAACCTAAAATTTTAGAAACAGAGCTGAATCATGCTGAAACAGAACCAAACCCAGCAGAAATCTGAAACAGAGCACATTTAGAAATAGAACCTTGTGCAGAACCTGAAATTTCAGAAACTAACCCAGTCAGAAATAGAACCGAAACAGAGCATAGTGCAGAGTCTCCTGAGTTAATATCTGGATTGAACTAGATATGAGTAATGCAGAAGTAATACAATCTGAACCACAACCACATGGCTCAGAGTCTCCTGGAGATATTAATGAGGTAAATCCACAGAACTCAAATTCTATTATACAATTTAGGTTACCACTAAGAACTAATAGAGGTAAGCCACCAAAACGATACATTAATGAAAACAGAACAAACAACGAAAATAACTACCCTATTGCAAATTACACAACAACTGACCGACTCTCTGACCCCTTGAAAAGTTTTGCCCATCAAGTCTCTTCGGTAGTTGTACCAGAAAGGGTAGAGGAGGCTATTAAAGATCCAAAATGGGTAGAAGCAATGGAAATAGAAATGGATGCACTAGAAAAAAAACAAACTTGGAAGTTAATGGATTTACCTGAGGGAAAGAAAACTGTGGGATGTAAATGGGTCTACTCTATAAAGTACAATGTATAGGGAAAAATTGAGAGATATAAAGCACGACTCGTTGCCAAAGGATATACCCAGACATATGGAATTGATTTCCAAGAAACTTTCTCACCAGTTGCTAAACTAAATACTGTGCGAGTTCTCTTATCCCTTGCAGCAAATTTTGATTGGCCATTACACCAATTTGATGTAAAGAATGCCTTCCTACATGGTGATCTAAAAGAAGAGATTTACATGGATCTTCCACCTGGGTACCAATGTTCTGAAAGAAAACAGAAAGTGTGCAAATTAGAGAGGTCCTTGTATGGCTTGAAACAATCTCCTAGAGTATGGCTTGAAATACTTTCTAGGAATTGAAGTAGCTCAAAGTAACAAAGGTATTTTCCTATCTCAAAGGAACTATATTCTCGACCTACTTGCTGAAGTTGGAATGCTAGAGTGCAAACCAGCTGACACACCAATGATCCAAAATCACAAGTTGGGGTAGGTCCGAATCAAAGTCCAGCCAACAGAGAAATGTACCAAAGGTTAGTTGAAAAATTGATTTATTTATCTCATACAAGACCTGACATAGCTTATGCAGTGAGTATTGTCAGTCAATTCATGCATTCTCCAAGTGAAGAACATATGGAGGCGGTAATTAGGATTCTTAGGTACCTAAAAGGCGCCCCTGGAAGAGGGATAATGTTTAAGAAACATGGACATCTCAAAATAGCTGGCTATACCGACGCAGATTGGGCTGGAAGTGTGAGTGACCGGAAGTCAACGACTGGTTACTTCACATTTGTGGGTGGAAATCTAGTTACTTGGAAAAGTAAGAAACAAATGTGATAACCTTGTCCAGTGCCGAAGCAGAATTTAGAGGAGTGGTAAAAGGTATTTGTGAATTATTGTGGTTACAAAGACTTTTAACCAAACTTGGTTTTGAACCAACCAGTGAAATGAAATTGTTTTGTGATAACAAAGCTGCAATAGACATCTCTCATAACCCAGTACAGCATGACAGAACAAAGCACATTGAAGTAGATAGGCACTTTATCAGAGAGAAAATAGACTCAAAGATCATTGAAATTCCGTTTATAAGGTCGGGTGAGCAACTAGCAGACATGTTAACCAAAGCTGTATCAAGCAAGGTGTTTAATGAGTCTCTGTGCAAATTGGGTATGATCGATATTTACGTGCCAAATTGAGGGGGGATGTTGGAACTACAAGTTGACACGTGTAGTTAGTGTCACACCGGATCTACAAATCCTGCTGGATTGATTGATATCATTGCTGGATTATTACCATGCTTACCTTGATTGATTTGCTGCTGCAATTGGATGATTATTACTATGTTTGGTTGATTGATTGACAAAATACCATGTTTGATTATTTCCTAAATAAGAGAACGTGTACAACTTGGGTTATAAATCTAAGTTCCTCTATGCAAGAAAGAAAAATATAATTTAGTGTTGTGTGAGTTGTAATCAGAAATTATTAGGAAATAAAAGAGTGTGTGTGTGTTTTGATGCATGGAGTGCGCTATAGGCGATACCACGTTAAAATCTCTGTGTTTGCTTGATCAATTATCTGTGATGATGTTATAATTTTGTCAGTATTTTTTAATAATGTATCATGTAAACCTGTAAGTAGTATATATATCCATTAACATAATTGCATTAGCTTCCTGTAAGAGTAGGCGGGCAACTTATATTTTAATTTTTAAACTTACTCTTATTCTTTCATATATGAATGAAGGATATAATTCTAGCAATACATTATACATATGATGGATATGGCAAAGGATATGGACATGGAAGCAATGTGTACGTGGAACAGACTCGGATGAGGACTTATGGTATATATATATATATATGTAGGGCGTCTGGGGCTTATTTTCAGTTTGGTATGGCTTGTAGTTGGATCAGACTAATTATGTTCTTTTGCTTATAAGATTTTTGTAGTTTTTGCTAATTTGCTTAGGAGTAAGATTGATATATAATGTACTAATGGCCGGATGTGTAGTTTTATGTTATTGATTAGGGTAAGACTAGTAATATTTTGGTGATATATATATATATATATATATATATATATATATGTAAATAGGTACATGCATGTACTACTGATCATACAAATAATTGGTTGTAATATATATTTAACGTTATCAGTTAATATACTATAATGCAAACTTATAGTTTTCAAATCCACACTAGCTATTCGGCAATGTACCATTACTAATTGTAAAATACCTACTAGTTATTAATGGTACAAAACAATCACACACTTGATATATATACATATATATATAGACTTAATTAATATATTTGTATCGCATAAATAAGGCACACCTAGAAATTAAATATCCTTTTTACTAAAAAGGTAAACAGTCCATCTTACTTTTTCCAACGTATGTACACGTCACCCTTTATACTCTCCAGGTCTCCCTTATTTAAGCTTCATGCCGCCTAGTATGTATCTATCACCCCGGCCCAACATCTTTTCTTCAGTTCTAGAGAGAGAATTTGCTCATTTGTTTTCTAGGTATCCTTCATAGGTTCAATGTCTTAAGAATCAACAGATTGTGCCTTTTGTAGAAAGATCTTGCAAAGAGAGCAGGGTTCAGTAGAAAACAACCTCTAGCATTTCAGATAGCGTAACCGATCGAGGTTTCTCAATCGTCGAAGCTTTAAAACCACTAGCTACCAATGGCAACAACTCGGAATGCCATCCCAGAAGAACATGTTTCTTTCATCCAAGGCCCGATCATCATAGGAGCGGGTCCGTCTGGTCTTGCAGTTGCCGCAAGTCTCACCTGCCTGTCAGTTCCGTACATAATTCTTGAGCGGTCAACCGGCATTGCGGATTTATGGGCAAACTGTACCTATGACCGACTCACTCTCCACTTGCCAAAACACTTCTGTGAGCTACCCCATCTTCCCTTCCCTTCAAGCTTTCCAACTTATCCCTCAAAATCTCAGTTTTTACAGTATCTCGAGACCTACACCTCGCATTTTTCCATCCCCCCTCGCTTCTCTCAAAATGTTATCGAAGCCCGTTATGATCCTTTTTCGTTAGTCTGGAGAGTTAAAGCAAAGGACTGCAATGGAGATATCATGGTATATGTTTCAAAGTGGATTATTGTGGCGACAGGAGAGAATGCAGAGCCGGTGGTTCCAATGGTGAAGGGAAGAGAGAGGTTTAAAGGGGATGCATTGCACTCAAGTGAGTACAGAAATGGAGAGCGCTACAAAGGAAAGAAGATTTTGGTGGTGGGGTGTGGCAACTCAGGCATGGAGATATGTTTAGACTTGTTTGAGCATGGTGCACTTCCTATTTTGTCTGTCAGAAGTGGGGTCAGTTGTTCTCTTTCTCTCTCATTGAGTCATTGCGCTGTTTGATTTTTGCACATAACAGTTATTAATACTCCATCTGGATATGATATATACTGTTCCAATTGCCATTAATGTGCACTTTTGTCACCGGTCAACGTGCATAGTCTAGTCATTTTTTGTTTATGAGGTAGTCATTTGCTAGAGCTTGGCAAGGGGAATAATGAGGGAAATTAAACATTTTTATGGTTTATATTTCTTTTGTAAATATTATATATATATATGTGTGTGTGTGCTGTGTCTGAAACTAAATTTTTAAAAATGATTAGGTTCATGTTCTACCAAGAGAAATGTTTGGCGTCTCCACATTTGACCTCATAGTTAAGCTCCTAAAAGTGTTGCCAGTCAAGTTAGTTGACCAGTTTCTGATTCTGGCAAGCAAAGTGATTTTAGGTGATACGGAGAAATATGGGCTCAAAAGGCCGAAGGTGGGCCCATTGGAGATCAAGGGTACAACTGGAAAAAGCCCTGTTTTGGATGCTGGCGCACTTTCTTTAATTAAATCTGGCGGTATCAAGGTATGCAATCATACAAATGTATACAAGACATGAACTTACATGCTAACATGCAATCATACAAATGATTCGTTCTTTGCCTGCACTTTCTTTTCATGAGTTATCTAAAACCCAGTCGTTGTTAAATGATTTTGAATCTCTGTCTCTCTACTCACTCTTCTCTGTTCAATCAGATAGCTGACAAACAATGGCATTGTAGGTTGTACCTGAGGTGGAGTCGTTCACAACCAACGGAGGGAGATTCATTGATGGAAATGAGATGACATTTGATTCAATTCTCTTTGCTACCGGTTACACAAGCAATGTCCCTTTTTGGCTTAAGGTACTTCCCTAAACTTTCCACTCTTTTTCTGAAAAGTTGAGTTGGGTCCCAAAACCAACAGATAAAATAACGAAACATACATATATATATATATCATGCCACAGATAATTAAGATAAAGGGATACTCTTAAAAAAGTTGATCAATTGTTGGGAAATATAACTAATTAAGAAAATAGTGATAGTGGGCTTGGGTTATTTTGCTGTCCATCAGGAAGATATATATACTTGTAATTTCCTACCATTTAACCCTTATGTTTATTTAATTACAGGATTGTGATTTTTTTACTGGAGAAGGGATGCCCAAAAATGCATTTCCAAATGGATGGAATGGAGAAAATGGCCTGTACACAGTTGGTTTCACCGGAAAAGGGCTCTATGGTGCAAGTTTAGATGCTTTGAAAGTGGCCCAAGATATAGCTCAAACTTGGTTAAAAAACAACAAATTGTGAGACATGCATGAATATTTGGTACAATTACTGTAAATAAACTAGTGAGAAAGGGACAACTTGAGGGGTTCTAGTTTAATTTGATGATAACAAGTTTTATCTTCTTTTTTTGTCTTTTTTTGGGTAGAACATAGTTAATTTTCTTTGAAAATGGAGATTACTTCCTATGTTCATTGCGAGAAGATAGTTAATTAATATCTTTAGTAGAAAATATATATGTTTTTTTATTATTATTATTGTTCTCGTTGTAGGGTTTTGAGATCATTAATTCCAGTAAACCGTTTTAAATTTTGTTACATCTGTTTTATGTAGATAATTAACTAATAACTACAATTCATAATAATCCACGACATAAAATTTGCAGTATGTGGTTTGTCTTATGCTTCCATGTAAGATTGAAACAGGGTGCAGTGTCTTCTGTATACCATGGCTCCGTGCACTATTTTGTATATATGCATTATGTTTATGTTATTTTTTTTAAGATGAGAGAAAAGTTTAAGAAAACAAATTGTATTACAATTTTATTTTTCAGCTTTACATATGATTCTATTTATAAGTACAAGGCATTAAAAAACTACCTCTTAGAATGCACTATTCCCTATTACTATTAATTACAAAGTACCATTTTCTACTATGCACTATTTCCTATATATTCTATTAAATAAACTAGCAATTATAATTTGAATTCTAGTTCACATTTTAACACTTTCTTTCAAGCTAGGAATGTATATATCGTACAATCATAGCTTGTTTGTAATTTTCTCAAATAGACTCGATTCAAGCATTTGGTGAAAATATCCGCGAGTTGATCTCCACTTTTTATGTATGGTGTTTCAATTTTCTTTGCTTGAACAATTTCTCTAATAAAGTGACAATCAACTTCTATATGTTTTGTTCGCTCATGTAACACGAGATTTGAAGCTATATATCGTTCCGAATTATTATCGCAATACATTTTCATCGGTTCTTGAGTTTTAATCACATGTCTAATAGAAGTTGCTTGATCCATGTTAGTTCACTTGCAGTTGATGCCATAGCACGATATTCAGTTTCGACGCTTGATCGTGTTGCAATACTTTATTTGTTTTTCATGTGATTAGATTTTTGCCTACAAATGAGCAAAAAACTGTTGTCGATTTTCTATCGAAGCTTCCGACCCAATCTACATCAGAATAACCACATATATCATAAGAATCATTATTTTTCATCCAAATACCCTTACCGAGATTACTTTTTAAGTACCTCAAAATTTTATTTACATCTTCTAAATATGGTGTCATTGGTGAGTGTATTAACTTACTAATTTGGCTTACGGAAAATAAAATATCCGGACGAGTAACTATTAGATAAATCAATTTTTCTACATGTCTTTGAAATTAATTTATGTCTTTTAAAGGTTCACCATCTTCATTATTTAATTTGCACTTATTGTCAATTGAAATATATGCCGCTTAAATTCTAACCTATCGGTTTCTTTTAATTAATAGATCAAATTTGTACTTTCTTTGAGAAATAAAGAGTTCTTTATCCGAAGATGCTACCTCTATTTCTAAAACATATTTAAGATATTCTATATCTTTCTTCATTATTTAATTTGCACTTATTGTCAGTTGAAATATATGCCGCTTAAATTCTAACCTATCGGTTTCTTTTAATTAATAGATCAAATTTGTACTTTCTTTGAGAAATAAAGAGTTCTTTATCCGAAGTTGCTACCTCTATTTCTAAAAAATATTTAAGATATCCTATATCTTTTATGTCATATTTTTTTTTAGTTGTTTCTTTATTTTTTTTGGATTTGCTCTAAATTATTTCTAGTGATTATTATGTCATCTATATACACTAAAATGAGAGTTGTATTGGTTCCATCACAATTAGTAAATAAAGAATGACCAGCATTACTAATTTTTAAATTGCAAGAAATTAAATAAGAGCTAAATTTACCATACCATGCTCGTGGAGATTGCTTTAATCAATAGATTTACTTGTTAAGCCTACAAGCCAAGTTAGAGTTTGTTTTCAATTTATGACTGGGTGATAGTGTTCATATACACATCTTCTTCAAGTGTTTCTTGAAGAAAGATATTTTTAGCATCCATTTGGTAAAGGCTCCAACCATTATTTACGACAATAGAAAGTAAAATTCTCACAATATTCATTTTTGCCACCGGTGCAAAGGTTTCATTATAGTCTATGTCATAGGTTTGGGTAAATCATTTAGCTACAAGTCTTGCTTTATACCTTTTTATAATACCACCACTATTATATTTGGTTCTATATACTCATTTATAACCAACCGGTTTTTTATTTTTTGGTAGAGAAATAATTTTTCAAGTTTCATTTTGTTCTAAAGCTTTTAATTTCTCATTCATAGCCTTATACCAAATTGGATTTTTAATTGCTTCTTCATAATTTTTTGGTTCCAATTCTTTTTCAATATTAGTGAGAAAAGTGTGATATTCGGTCAAAATATTGTCATATGACACAAAGATTTCTATTGGATATTGTACTGAATATGTCATATAATCTCTAAGTCTAGTTGATGATTGTCGTTCCCTAGATGATCTTCTAACCATTGGATTTTTTTCTTCCATTTTATTTTCAATTGTGTCACTAATGTTCTCATTTTTTGTTGTCATTTTGATTATTTGTATATGTTTAATGAATTATTTTATTTCCTTTAAAATATGGTTCATTTTAAAAAAAATGTAACATTTTTAGAAAGAATTTTTTTTTTATTAATTAGATCATAGCATTTATAACTTTTTTTTTGTAAGATGAATATCCTAAGAAAATAGTTTTTTGTGATGTAGAATCAAGTTTGTTTTTCTTTTGATATGTACGAAATTTGTACAACTAAATACCCTCATATTTATTATTTGTATTTATGTTTCATTATCTGATGTAAAGATTTTCAGTTTTGCATTAAATTGTATTTCTGTAGGACATAAAAATTCATAAAAGCAATTAAATACTTCAACTTTAGATTTAAGTAAATATAACTAAGTTGCTTTTGAAAGGTCATCAATAAATATTTTTGGGGTCATTCCCCAATTGATGAATCCAATATATGGAGTCAGTCCCCATATATCGAAATGCACTAAATCAAAAATAGCTTCACTTTTGCTAGTAGAAAGAGAAAAAAACAAGTTTGTTTATTTTGCTAATTTACATACTTCACAATTAGTACAATTCAAACTTTTAAAATCTAAGATACTATTTAAAATCTTGTCGGAAGGAAGCCCAAGTCTTTTATGCCAAAGGTCAGATTTAGCGAATTTTGCGGAAGTACAAAACTTTAATTTGGAGTTCAAAAAATAGTGTCCATTTTCAAGAAATCTTTCACCAATCTTTGTGACGGTTTTTCAGTCCGAAATACAATGTTTTTATAAGAAAATATTGAATTATAATTTAATTCTTGTATTAATTTATTTACAGAAATGAAGTTTACGGGAAATATTTTTAAATATCAAAAAAAATTTTAATTTGTTTATTGTATAAGTTAATCTCTCTTATGTCATTTACTTTTGCCTTCATACCATTTGCAACTGAGACATATTTATTACCATTGATTGGTTTGAGGTTTGACAATAATTATTTGTTATCAAACATATGATCAGTTGCACCCCTATCTATAATTATTTGGTCAAAAAAAATTAAATTTTTGACAATGAGATACAGTACCACATGAGCTCTTATTTTAAATTTGGTTAGCAAGCATTCCGATGATTTCTTGGAGAATATGTCATGGCATCAAGATTGAATTGTTTGTGGCACTTGAGTGAAAAGAAGATATATCTCCCCTAGTCCGATCCAATTCACCCCTCCCTCTTTTCTCCGCCACTTTCCACCCTTACGGTCCGATATTAGGATAAAAGAACCAACACTGATCTCAGGTGTGGCCCTCTTTTTTGCAATTTGAAAGGCTATTGGGATTGCTTTGGTGATTCGTGAGAGCAGAGTTTTGTGCATGGTTGTTTGATTTTTCAGAAAAGATTTTTTTTATATAAATCTGATCAAAACGATCAAAACAGTTTTTTTTATTCTTTACTGATAAAAACAAATATTAGAATTTTGTTACCGGTTTTCTAGTAATTTGCAGAGAAATAAGTACTTTGGCTCTTATCCATCTTTCTCTTGACACTTGTCGAGTTATTGGTTATTTGGCTCTTAACTCTATTTTTTTAAGACTGATTGAGTTCTTAGCTCTTTGGCTCTTGACTTCTTATTTTTTCTCACTGGTACCGATTAGCTTTGCTAGTTTGGATGGCACTTGTGCAGAATTCAAATCTATGGCTCTTATACCATGTTGTATATTTCTTGTAAGACAAGAGAAAAGAGTTTAAGAAAATAAATTGTACTGCAATCTTATTTTTTAGCTTTACATGTGGTCTTATTTATAGTTACAAAACATTCAAAAACTAACCATTGGAATGCACTATTCCCTATTGCTATTAATTACAAAGCACCATTTCCTACAATGCGCTATTTTCTATTCTATTAAATAAACTAGCCATATAATTTAAATTCTATTTCACATTTTAACATATTATGTCTCTATGTTTTCATAGTCTTTTCTCTAAATGTTTTATGTTTATTTAATGGAACTCTCTCTAATTATTAAATGTTTGAAATGCATATTTTTTATTTAACATCATGTTAATGGTTTTCATTTTATCCACTGAAGCTAAAAAGGCCAAAGAAAATGAACTACCAACATGAAAATTATTGAATTTATAGTATAATCACTTGATGGCTATGTTGCATAGATATGGGTACGAGTATTGTATTAGATATGACATGGGTATGGTGATATTGTAGTTCTCAAAATTCAAAGATATGATACACCTATTTATATTATATAATTAGTTTAATAATACTTGTATTATATAAATTAAATATCAAAAGTTCTGGATATACATTAAATATAAACACTACTAGATTATAACATCAAATGTAAAGTATTGTAGTGGTTAATGCCTTTGGCATTGTCAGCCGAAATCCCAATTCGATTCCTCCTTGTTGCGATGAAAAATTAATTTTTGACGCGGTTCACAGCAGGCTGGGTGCACCAGGAGTAGCAACCTAGCGGGGTGGACCACAGCAGGCGCGGTGTACAGGGAGCAGCTATGGACCAGGTGAACTACGCGGTATCCATAGCGTATCCGAACATGTTAGATCGGTGTCCAGGCCATTTCCAGACGAGTCAGAGCATGTTGGAGACCGTATCAAAGGACTAAGTATACGCCACGTAAGGCTACGAGCCAGCTGACGTGTCTAATACGTATCATGTCCGTGTCGAAGGCGTGTCGATGTCAGATACATGTTGGACACTGGTACGATGGGTTTCTAGGAGTATCAGGGTAACATAGCTTGATGGTATATATTCAGCTACAATAATGGAATTAGAAATAGGTATAGGTATTTTTCCCATTCTGTTTGGCAAGATGAAATAGATACACTTTTTGAAGAATGTAAAACTTGATGTCAAAGTACATTTTTCTATGGATCGAGGTTATGTTTAACAGTTCGGATCAACTATTTAAACATTGAAAATAGAGGTATGAAAATTGATGAGTTGTAATTATTTGTATATTTTCTCGCTGAGGTGTTGTAAATACTTTCAACTTTTTTTTTAATACAAATTGTTGCTAGGGCAGTTTGCCTAGCAACTTTCAAAAAAGAAAAAGAAAATAGAGGAATGAATCCATAGTACGCATCCATCTCTAATATGCATACCAGTAGCATCACTCTCACAAGCTTTATTCTCACAGCTGATGTGGATCAGCTTTTTTTGTGGAAACGACTGATATGCCATCAATTTTTTGCTTTTCAGGGCTTCAGGCTTTCCATAATAACTTGAGTATGGTTATTTCAGGTATTGATCTGAATAGAAGACAGGACGGAGGCACATTAATACATGATGTCAGGATTTAAATATAGGCTTCTATTACAATGCTTTTTGAAGAGAAAAAAAAATATGTTTGTCATTCTCATTCCAAATAATTGTAAAAATTTAGCATATATCTCCTGATAAAGGACATGGATTTTCAAAATTCAGCACAAGCTATTAAAGACAATTTGTCATTCTTAGTCAAACGGCTAGTTTCAGCCTAATATCTTAGTCAGCATCTAGGGCAGCCAATGAGAGAGATAGCCAACATTTTTTAAAATACTCATTTTATAAAATATTTTTATAAAAATAACTAGAATTGAGCTGAATTTACAAAAATACTCAAAACGTTGAAATTTTAATTCCAAACTGTGAAAAATTTGCACGGTTTGGTTTTTTTTTTTTTTTTAATTCCAAACTATTATCACTGCATTTTTATATACAAACTCTTATCACTTATTACATGCATGGAGCCACGTGGCTTGAATGCCACGGTTTTTTTCTTTATATATAGTTTTGCATTTTTACAATTTAGACATTCATATTATTCAATATCATAAATAAGTCCAAATAAGTTTCATATAAATAAATAAGATTATCGGATATACAAAAATAGTACAAATCGCAGGAGAGATTATTGCCAGAGATCATAGAACATATTGTGCTCTTTTGAATTTGAATATATGCAAATTTTCAACAAGGTTTGATAACTAATTAACTGTGCCCAAGAGGTGCATCTTTGATCGGTAGCGCTGATTTAAAACAAATTATTCCAAACTCCTCTTGGTCACAGTTATTCTAAAATAATTTATTTTAGACCAGCGCTGCTAATCAAAGATATACCTCTTGGGCACAGTTAATTAGTTATTAAACCTTGTTGAAAATTGGCATATACTCAAATTCAAAAGAGCACAATATGTTCTATAATCTCTAGCAATAATCTCTGCAGCGATTTGTACTATTTTTGTAATACCCAATAATCTTATTTATTTATATGAAATTTATTTGGACTTATTTATGATATTGAATAATATGAAGGTCTAAATTGTAAAAATGCAAAACTATATAAAAAAAATACCGTGGCATTCAAGCCACGTGGCTCCTTGCATGTAATAAGTGATAAGAGTTTGTATATAAAAATACAGTGATAAGAGTTTGGAATTAAAAAAAAAAACTCAAACCGTGGAAATTTTTTACGGTTTGAAATTAAAATTTTAAGCCGTGAAAAATTTCCACGGTTTGAGTATTTTTATAAATTCAACTCAATTCTAGTTATTTTTATCAAAATATTTTACAAAATAAGTATTTTTAAAAATGTCGGGAGAGATAGTAATGTACTACAGTAAACTTACGAGCTTCATTATGACAAGCACTAGAGACAAGTAAGAACATGCATATTCGCTAAGCAAAAATAAAATAAAATAAAAAATTATTCATTTAAACGTCCAAAATCTGTCGAGAAATTAAATCAAGTTGTTTGAACATTTGCACATCTCCAAGGAGATTAAATAAATCGATATAGAGTCCTATACAATACAGTATTATAACAAAACACCAGTAGAAACATATATATCTTCAAAGCCCAGTATATATGTACTAATGCAACTTTAATAACATAAACATTAAAACATGTAAATGCAGCTCAATCGGCACGCTAAAGTGCAAAAGATCTATAACCAGATTTCATAGGAGAGGAGAATTAGATTTATACTAAGATAACACAAAATTCAAATATTCAAAAATTCATTCCTATTTTGGTATACTGTTTAGGTTGGAATTTGCAAAAGACCAGCCAAAGATGTTGCTGTGCTTTCGTGCAGAGTGCACTACAATAAATGAACCCCAGCTAGCCTGCTTGACTTGTACATGTACTATATATATAATCTGATCTCCATTATATATATCGATCGCTTTACCCTTGTGTAACAAAAATAATGTGATAAATTAAGTTTGAATAGATATGATTTTGTCCTTTAACAGAAAGGACAAAAAAATGTTTTGTCATGAAGACAGAAGATCAGAGGAGTTTGGCCGTATGTGAAGGTTTTTCTTGTCTCTATTTTCACCCATGTAAATATATACGTACTGAACCAAAGCCAAAAGATTACACTGCAGTAACACAGCACATTTCCATTTGGTTCCAAAACTCACAATTTTCCAAAAGAGAAATGTTTACTACTTTACTTGTGCCCACAAGTGGACCTATATATGCTACTATGCAATGTTCTAGGTTGGAGCTGTTAGGACTGATTGAAACTTGATTTCTTCAATCAACGCTACGGAATTGATTGCTGTAGGATCCATGCTCTGTCTCAGTTCTGTTTTAGCGTAGGCCAAGAGGCTCAATATTATACTATGCAAGCACAATTCTTCATCATTTTTTTTTTTTTTTTTTTTTTTAAAAAAAAAAAAAAAAACAAAGTTTCATAGTCCAATCTAGAGGCACGATATGTACGATATCTAAATATGGCACGATATGTAAATAATTTACTTTTCATCTTTTTACATTTTTGTGTATAAACTTTCTTTTTATTAATATATGTTGGCTTTCAACCAACCTTCACAAAAAAAAAGAAAGACAGTATTTGCAAGAGTAAAAAACGACTTTTCACGACATAATATTATCATAATTTTTTTTTCTATTTGCAACGATAATTTTCGCAAGAAAATACTGTCATAAATACGTTTTTTTTTTTTTCTTGCAAATAATATCTACTTTGTTGTTGTTAAGTCGGAGGATGTTTTGAGTTGGAACTAATTTTGAACACAAGATTTATGATGTCGAGATTAAAAATTTAGGATTTAGGATTTTTTGTTTTTTGTTGGTTTACTTCTGAGAGAGGTCATCAAGTTCTTGTTTTGTTTTAATTTGGAACTGTAAAGTTATCTTTATCTTATTAATATAATATTGGTTCGTGGCCGGTACCAAAGTTCTCTTAAAACAAAAGAGAGAGAGAATACATTGTAAGAATTATTTGAAGGTTCCCGTGAGGAAAAGACCAGACCTTTTAAGTTATGAGCAGAGCAAGAGATGACGAAAATCCAACTTCATATCTCTGTCGCCTTGGAAATCCCTTTTGCATGCTAGTCTCCTTTATGTACATATCATATGCTTTGTTTATTGTTCTACCCATGTCATGTCATGACTCATGAAATGCGTACTTTAATTCCATGTGAACTTACATGTCATGACTCATGAAACGTGTACTTTAATTCCATGTGAATTTAAAGCGGTACCTGCAGGTACGTAGTAATATGCATTGAAATTCTAGTAAATATGGCTAGTTTAATTATGCAATCAAATCCCAACATGTAAGATTGATTTGAAGATGCTCTTAGAGTGGAAAAAAAGTGCTACATCGTTACTAACATGTTGTGATTATAGTCTCATGCCGTGTTGTGTCGTGACTAACTTAATTTTTTAAGTGTCGTACTATGCCGTAACTAAAATATTAAGGGATAGTTACGGTACTCAAATATTCACACTACGTGAGTCACGCCGTGCCTAAACGTGCCGTGATCAAATGTGACTTGCATGACTATTTAATCATAATTTAAGTTAGTTTATTCAATATTCACCATTTGATTAAGATATAACAGTATTAATTACACATGACTCGTGTGACTACGTGTTGTGCCGTGACTAAATCTTTCGCGTGTCGTGTCGTACTAATGTCAAATTTTCTAAAAATGGTCACGACATGCGAATGATCACTGCACAGAACACGCAAGTCATAACAAGTAACTATGTTGTGTCGTTATGTCCCGTAACCATGTCGTTCCTAACAGAGCTGGCTCGGCCGTTCCATTTTTCCCACTCTAGATGCTCTAGCCAGAAACTTCTAATGCATCAATTGAAAGCTTAAGATTAATTTGAGTAAATAAATGACCTAAATTATATATATCATACCAAGGGGAAAAGACAAGTTCCTATTATTTTGATGATTTTGAAATGCATGATGAGGTAATTGATTTTATTATACAATCATTTACAAGTATTCATTGGTTAATACATAAATAGAATTAGTAAACCATCACATAACACACGTACTTTTGTTGTATCGATGTCCATTCATACTTTAAAAATCATAAAAGAAGAATTATATAGACGTGTTTCTTATGAGAATGAATCAGGTTGGAAGATATAAGTCCTGTAGCAAATTTTGATTTAGTATTCTTAATTTTTTTTTTTTTTTTTTGCACTACACTAATTATTTAATGTAAGTTGTCTATGTAACGCTCAAAAGCTAAACAAGAAGTTTAGTGGAATAAATAAATTACGCCCCAAATTTTGATTTGATCGTTTTCATGATTTGCTACATTAATAAAAATGTGATATAAATTACAAAAATCAGCTATATACAAATTTGAAAAATTAGTGTCCATCTAGGCAGCTCTAAATCTAGATTATATTTGCCCATTTGGCGACAGTAGTGTGATAATATGTAATGTGATAGCAAGTTCATGAAACACAATTCCTTTAATTTCCTGGGGAAAAAAAACAAAGAAACACACAATTCCACTTCAATTAAGAATTAATACCCAGTCTACACACGCATATACACTAATCTAGAGCAACAAAAGATCAAAAAGGAAAGTTCATTCTTCTTTTAATTTTTTTAGGAAAACCCTATTTGCTGCATGCGCCAAATCTGTACTTCGCCTGAAAGCAATATTTTTCTATCAAAGAGCTTGTATCCTAGTACACAGACTTAGCTTGCATTGCGTTGCATTGCGAGTTGCGCCAAATCTGAATTTGGCCTGAAAGCTACTTTTTTTGTTATGAAAGAGCTTGTATAGCCTAGTACACAGATTTAGCTTGCGTTGCATGCATGCTTGCGCCAAATTATCTGGATTTGGCCTGTGAGCATATATATATATATATTTGCTATCAATAGAGCTCTTATAGCCTGGTACACATACTTAGCTAGCTTGCATTGCATGCATGCATGTTTGCTTTTTCTTTTTTCTTTTTTTTTTTCCTTTTTGAAGAGAAGCCCGTAATAATAAGTTGTTCTTAATTAGTTGTTCTCTTCCATCCAGGTAACCATAATAATAAGTTTATCATATATATATATATATATATATATATATATATAACACAAGATAATACATTGGTCAGTACAGTACTGCTCCATATATACAAATGCACAGCCCCCACAGCCGCGTATGTCACGTCACCACTTGCAAGTTGCAACCCATGTGGAGTCATAATCGATCTCCTCATAACGCACATCGGCACATGCACGTGAGGGTACAAAACACCCTTTTGATAGAATCCATGATTCGTTGTTGATAGAATCCAGTAATTGTAAAAGATTCCCTATTACGGTATGCCCGTATGGGGAGGGTCTGAATTCAAATTCGTTGGTTCCCTATCTTCAAAAATTAACACGATACTTTTTTATTGGTCTGTTTAATTAAGTCAGCTCTTTCCCAGAGATTCTCTGCTGATCTGCTCTTGCGTATAGGAGGAAATGAGGAATTTATTAGGACTGCTAATGATTAAAGTTTGGTTTAAATTTGACTCAGCTCAACAAGAGAAACAAAATGTTTCGACTCTAACTCGGCTCGATTTTGAAAGAGAAAAGCCTTGGCTCGCAAGCTCACAAGCTAACTCATATTTTTAAACTATTAAATAAATTTTGTCAAAAAGAACTTATTTAATTCATATAAATCTTGGCATTCTCATTATGTGATTGGATTCATGTAGAATTTGAATTGAACATACAATTATTAATTTTATAAGCATTCATATTTAAATAGATATATTTTTCAAAATTTGTCTTTTTTTTTACAATAATCGATGCAAACAGGAAATGAATCAGAGGACCAAACACAAACACTAGCTACTCTTCAGTGAAGCTGGCACGTCTGGTCAATTACCAGAACCGACGCATCCCAAGCGAAGGTACAGCTCCTGAAAGGATAATAATTTTTCAGATGCTAATTAAATTTAATTACCTTGTGTATTAATTAATTTACGTACAGAATAACAAAATAATAATCTAATTAATTAATAACATGCTAACATAGTAACATGCATGTATTTTGATTTTGTAAATGCAGGAAGACAGGGAGGATATGTGTACGTGTCCCGGCCGTGAACTCAGAAATTCCCCCGGATGGTTCTATTCATATTTAAATAGATTATTGTAAAAAAGGACAAATTTTGAAAAATCTATCTATTTAAATTATGAATGATTATAAAATTAATAATTGTATGTTCAATTCAAATCTACACGAATCCCAACCACATAATGAGAATGCCAAGGTTTATATGAATTAAATAAGTTTTTTTTGACAAAATTTAACTAATAATTTGAAAATATGAGCCAAGTTCGTGAATCGAGTTCGGACTTTTTCAATTTTGAGTTCAATTCGTTATAAACGCTTATTAATTCACCCAATAATTGGTCTCGTTATGAATTTCACAAGACAGGGATGACGATGATGTCATCACCAACCCACACGCGATACTCTCTAGTCTCTCCAGATGTGTCAGTGTTCCAGTCCCCGGTACGGCAGCTGAGACATTTGCCCCTGCACATGATGCCATCTCTAGGTACGGCCTTTTTATTTTTTCTTGGACTCTTTCTTGCTCTTTTATTTCGGTTCTCTTCTCTAATTCTCATTTTGTTTTTTTATGGGTAGTATTTGGTAAACGGATCGGGTCGGGCCAGGCGGTCCGGGCAAAACCTGGGCACGGGCGTCACAGACACACGGGTACAATGGGCCGGGCATCACAGTTTTTTTTTTTTCAAAAAAATTCTGCCCTACCCATTTAATACCCGTACTCGTCACGGGTTCTAGAGCAGGACGGTCCGGTTTTTTTCCTATTTTTTTCTGTTTTTTTTTCTATTTTTTTCTGTTTTTTTTCTGTTTTTTTTTTTTCTTTTTTTTTCTTTGAAAACCAATAAATTATAAATCCAAATTTATACCAATTAAAATTCATTTGACATGGTTGTATATTTGAACTCAATAATTTTTGTTATAATCAAATATAAATAAAAAATTTCTTTTTTTATTGGAATATAAATAAATTATAAATCCAATTTCATTGAAACATATGTAAATTATAAACAAATAAAAAACAAAGCAATGTACTCATGCAATTAATTTTTTTTAGTGCTTTTAGTGTTAAAAATAAAAATATATATATATCAAATTAATTTATGAGATGGATCAAATAAAAATTAACATTCTTGTCAATATGACGTTTTGAAAGTAATTTCATTAAAATATATGAAATTATCATATATCTATTAAATTGCAAATGAAATTGTCATTTAAGTTATATATTTTAGTCACTTTATATAAAATAAATTTATGCATGTCTAATATAATTAGTTTAAAATATTATTTTTTATGTGAAAATGAATTGGTTTGGAGGGAATTTTCAAAAAATTTGAAATTTGAAAAAAACACAGGTACGGGTACATGGTCACGGGCACGGGCACGGGCGTCACGGGTACGGGTTAACGGGTACAGGGGTCCGGGTATGCACGGATTTTTTTTAAAAAACCGAGTCCGGCCCGTTTAATACCCGTGCCCGTGTACCCGTGTACCCGTGCCCGTGTACCCGTGCCCATGTACCCGTGCATACCCGTGGCACGGGCATGGTCCAGTCCGGGTTGAGCCCCCGGGGGCATTTACCAAACACTATTTACGGGTACATTTGGATTGTGCTAAAATAGTAATTTTTGAATTAGTGGTTGAAAATAGTGCTAATTCGAGTATTTAAAAATAGCGCTAACTTTAAATTATTTTGATTAGTAAAAATATTGTTTGAATTGTATATTTAGAATAGGAATGAAAGAAATGAATAAAATAATGATTAAATTAATCCAAAGTTCTAAATAGCGATTATCGCGTTATAGCAGAAAGGCTAAGAAAAAAACTATCGCAAATAGCATAGCTATAGCAAAAACTATTCTACATAGCGTTTTTTATTTCAAAAATTATATCCTATATATTTTTACTAATCATCAGCATTATCTAAAGTCTCATAAAGTAATAAGTCACACAAAATTGATTAATAAATTAGAATATTCATATTGCAAGAACCAGTACAAAATTCAATTGCTATTCAAAATATTTCTAATAATATCATAAATTATCTATCTTTTTTCATTCAAAATAACCTAAGCATCGTTATATAAACTATATATTTTTTCCTATTCAAAAATACATAAAAATCATGGAATAAACTATCTATTATTTTTTATTTAAAAGCAAAATCAATCTGGACCTTAAAAAAAATATTTTTTTAAATTAATTTTTAGTTTGAACATTTATATGAAAGCCTATGTAACATAGTGTGCATTATAGCGCGTAGCGTTTAGCACAAATAGCGGACCGCTATTACCGCTATAGCGGTCGTAGCTGGAATAGCACACTTTTATCCCATAGTTTAGTGTTCAAGGTTCGAAAATGCTATATAGCACTGCTATTGCGTCGCTATAGTGCGTTATTTAGAACACTGAATTAATCTAATCTTTAAACTAATATTATATTACATTTAAATTAAAATATTTTAATACTAATATAAAATTTTATTAATACTAATCTAATCTAATATGATATTATATTTATTTAATATTAATCTAATATTTTAGCTAATATAATATAATATTTAAATTATTATTATATTACATTTAACATTTAAACTAATATTATATTATTTTTAATCCAACATTTTATTTAATATTAATCTAGTTTGACATACTTATTTAATACTAATCTATATTTTAAATTAATATTGTATTACATTTAATATTTAAACTAATATTTTATTTAATAATAATCTAGTATTATATTTATTAAATATTAATCAAATATTTTATTTAATATTAATTTAATATTTAAACTAACTCTAATTGAGAGGAATCAAATATTTTATTAATACACTAACTTCACCAGCTCTATTCTTGCTAATTCATTATTTCTATGGGTTAGTAGAATGAAGTTAATTATTCTTGAGCTAATTTAATTTGCTAATTTGTGTTTGAATCAGGAAAATTTAAAAACAGTGGAGGTAATTCAAAATTAACTCTATTTTTCGGTGATCCAAACGCAAGCCTACATCTTTACAATATTTATGCCTCCTTATAAGATACCAGTTTCTGAATTCCCTTTATATGTTGGTCTTCAATGAATTCATATCCTAAGATGCCTCATTTTTTTCAGTTTGATGGTTTGCTCGATATATATAGCACAAATTAAAAAAAAAAAAAAAAAAAACTCTGTACATTACTACATGTGTGGATCGGATTGGTCTAAATTATAATCAGACGGTACTAATTGAAATTCAAACGGAATGACATTACTCAAGAGGATCCTACTCGTCTTCAATTGTACAGAGAATATGTTAATTTCTCAACAAATATGAACTCTTTAATTTGGAGATATAATGAAATAACTTTGGTGTTTGCCTCATGTAATTTCATGCAACGAGTATTGTTAGATTTAAAATACACGATCCATAATATGTAGATTTGAGAATTGCACATTTAAATAACAATTTTGGGTTAAAGAACGGCGGCTGATTCATGAAGGCTATTTTGAATGAAATTTAATTATTTAAACTATATATAAAGATAAAACGTTATTTCAATCTTCTTCAAATTATAAATTAGATGAAACTTAATTGTTCGTTTAGTCATCGAATTTAGTAATAATTATATGTATACCAATATTCTTCAAATATTTCCGTAGACATTCCAAACTAATTATTTTTTTTCTTTGAAAAATTGGTAGTGACTACCAATGATGTATTAATAGCTTTGACTACAACCACATATCTTAAGTTATTACACAGCTATCAAACCGAACCTAGTTGATTTTGATTAACTCCCTCCCACTGTCAGTACCCTTCCTGATACCCCGTGTTTACATTTTTTGCAAAACCGCAGCCACAACCTCGCATCTTCTAGTGCTCTATTAGCGATTATTCGAGTCAGCAACCTCGTACCTTGAAAAATTACTTCATTGTGTTGCCGCCAAATGGACCAAAAAACAGCCATAAATAAAAACAATCCAAACATTTCTTTGGTTCCCTTGGATGCTACAGTAGCGTGCTGTAGAAGAGGGTTCAAATACTTCTATTTAGGGAATTCTTGATGATCCCCGAACAATTCAAACACTCTCATATATATCTTGAGATTGGATTGATTTTATCATATATAGGGAATTCTTGATGATCCTCAAAATGAAAATATTTTTGATGTTATTTTTCATATGGCCCTCCCATATTTTTTTTTTTCTTCAAAAGAAGTTAAAAAGGAGAACGCTACTAAGGGCAGATACTGAGATACTGCGCAAATTCACGAGATGTAAAGACAGAAAGAAAAAAAGTTGAATCGATGTTTAGAAATTACTCAAATCTTAATTAATAATAATTAAAAAAAAAAGTTAAAATATTATAATCTTTTACATATACAAAAATAATGTGATGTAGATCATATCTAATAGTTTTATTTTGATATTTAAATTAAAATTTTTTGAATTATTACAATTTTGAAAATGCAGTTACAATGAATGTACAAAAAACGGAGATATTTAAAATCTTTTCTTTATTAAATTATATTTGTAGAAATTATGTTTGTATGACTTTCTAAAGCAATTTTTTCTTTAGGAATTAAAGAAATATTATGTTAGTGTAAATAATAAGATATATATGCATTCTGCCATATGTCATTCATCAAATCAGCAGATTAAAATTAACGTTTGTATGATGTTTAATACAAAAATGTGTTACTATATGCAAAGGCAAAAAAAATTTTTTTTTTTACTAATGATATTATCTGATATTCCTATTGTTAATACTAATATGTACATAAATAGTACTATTTTGTCAGTGTACTTTCACAGATAGTCAATGTTTATCAATCCAAACACATACTAAAACTCCGGCTTTAAAGATACTATCATATTTCTATACATTAATTGATGATTTTATCTATATTTTTTTTATTAAAGGAAGACAATATTATAGATTAGTGTTGTAAATAACGGTATACGTCCGTCGGACGGATAAAGTACTGTCAAGTGATTAATCAGTATTTGGCCGATTAATCAAAATTTTACAGACAATTTTACGTTTTCATTGAAGTTACATACATATTCATAATTTATTAAAAAAAAGTTAACTCATCAAACTTATCAAATAAACTTAGTTTTACATAGTTTTCTTGTTAATTAATAAAGTTTCATGAAATTATCATTTAGAAAAATGTCAGATAAGACAAGACAAAGTTTGTAATGAGTTAATCGGACAAATCAGCTAATTTAACATACTAAACAACACAATATATAATGGATCATAGCCAATAAATAACATACTAAAAGGTAATGCAATCACACACACAAAAATTCAACTAAACAAGAATAAACAAAATAATTAAAATTAATCATAAATAATTAATCAATTAATCCATAAACACACATCCACCAAATCTATTTATGTATTTGACCACCACCACCGACTAAAAAGCTGGTTAGTCTGTTTTTTACGACACGGCTATATATTTATACTTAAAGAAACAATTAATTATAATAGTTTTCTACTTCTTATCTTAAAAAAATGAACGTAAATTTAGCTAACTAAATACACCAATGCAGCGAAGCTAAACTCGTGCTCTAGTTCACATAGTTTTTGCCAAAAAAAATTATTAATATCCAAAAAAAAATATTTTAGATGGAATACTTGTGCTCTGGTTTAAAATTTATTTATTTTTTATATTAAAAATATTTTATTGATGGAATACTATATAATTTGATTTATTAGAAATACCGCAATAAATAATCAGAATCAACATTTTTTAGGTCGGATTTTTTGCGATTTTAAGAAAAATTAAAAAAAATTGTGTTATTGGAAAAAAATAAAAATATTTTAAAACTGACTTATTGATCTCAGTTCAAAAGTCATTTTTAGATAAATACATAAAATATTGTGATCCTTCTATTTTTGGAAAAATAATAATTTTGTGAGAGGAATTGACACGGTTTTAGCCTGGAACCATAATTTCTTTTGCTGGTTTTTTGAAACTATGAATTTGTTCTGCGATTTTGGAGGGGCAAAAACTGTGGATTTAATTTGCGGAAAATTGGTCTAAAATTGTAAAATAAAATTGCGATTTGAATATTTTTCAAAATCTTGTCAAATGGTATGTAGAATGCGAATTTTTTTTTTTTAATATTAATGAAAATTTGGGTAAATTTTGTATAGAGTTGTAAAATTATAAAAATATAGCGTGCAAAGTTAACCAATTTAAAAAGGGTCTAAAATGTCCACAGTTGTGGTTGTGGTTGTTGGTTTGTTAATAAATGTCGTTATTCGCCGCAGCTGTGGCACGGTTATGCATGCAAGGGTCAACGAAATTAGGTAGGCCCGCATTGACTAGGTCCCCTCCAAATCCCTGAATCAATGTAGTGCTGTATTCATGACTTCATGTAGAGTCAGTCACTGACAACACGGACAAATTCCGTAAATCATCAGTTATTGATTGTAAGGTGTATGTAGACCCTGTCTAAACAGGTCAACAATTGAGTTGTTCCATCGGGGCATCGGGCATGTGAGGAGCGAAGTCCAAGAAAGATTAGGTTGCTGCTGAGGTCGCTGTTGTTCTCATTCCCTTTGCTGTATATGCGGTATATGCGGTATATGCGGTTTATGCGGTATGCCTGGCCTGGCCTGGCCTGGCCTGGCATGGCCTGGCCTTGTGGAGAATCTGGAGATTGCTTTGCTCTTTGCTCTTTTGCTTTTTTGCTCTTTGCTCTTTGCTCTTTGCTCTTTTAATTTATTAGAAATATCACAATAAATAATCAGAATCAAAATTTATTAGTTTGGTTGTCAGTAGGAGGGCAGTCCGATGGGACTCGAACCAAATTCGATTTGATATTTAGTTGGAGTTTGATTCGAGCGAACTTAATTCAAATTTTGATACATATCGAACGGTTACAATCAGACGTTGAACTGAATATGATCAATGTCCATCAGACCGTTCTTGAAAATAATCAAGAAAGATATTTATTAATTTGGTTGTCGGTTTAGCCAAGATTTGATAGAAGAAAACAAATATTTTCTAGAAAAATAATCGGAAACATCAAACTTAAACTAACTAAAATTAAAAATGATCACAATTAAATGATTCAATTCTCTCATAAAATGCTAAATTCGTGTTGTAATGTGCATTTGGATGAAAAGAAAGAATATTCGAGTTAGCAACTAACCCAAAACCGCTAACTCAATCCTAACCCAATATTTAATTAGTTAGAATACCATAATAGTTGCTAACTCAAGGGAGAGCAATTATATATTGGCAAACATGTTCAAATACAAAATAGGAAATCTGAATTAGCTAGTGCTATTCAGAATCATTCAAACATGACTAGTAGTCTGTAGTTATAATGTTATTGTTGTAATTGTGAAAACTTCAACAGTCGTCATATATTATATATTTTATATTTCAACGTAACCTCTCAGTTTAAAATTTAAAATTTAAAATTTAAAATTTTGTCCCAAAAAGCAACAGAAGTTGTTGCATGCTTTGTTCTTCGTTAGACATATATATGAAGCAGTTACATTAATTCATTCACTGAAACTGAAACATGCATGTTCCATGTTCCATATAGTGATATAGGAAGTAGACCTAATACTGTCCCGGTAAAATGTAAATGGTACTATTTCAAGCCAATTGATTAGACAATACCATTTATATATATAGAACGCATGGGCCATATTAAACATATTAATAGTCCTCTAACTCCAGTTCCTAAAAATTCTCGGATATTTTCAACTAATTCTGTAAACATCAATATTGAATTCTAAACTAATTCAATAAATCATGTCAACATAAAAATGCATGAAAGCTGTTAAAAATGCGTGACAGCTATTAAAAACGTGTGAAAGCTGTTAAAAACACGTGACAGCTATTAAAAGCGCGTGAAAGCTGCTAAAAACGCGTGACAGCTGTTGGGGACCACCTTCTGTGAACATACACATAGTATCCTATGAACATACACATATTATTCTATAAACATATACATATTATCCTATAAACATACACATATTATCCTGTAAACATACATATTGTACTTAAAATTATGGCAGTTGAAATTATGACAGTTGTGACAGTTGAAAGCGCATTAGAACTAAGCTAAAAAAGAAAGACTTTTTATACACAGAGATTTTCGAAGGAATGTAGCCCGGGACGTTACCTTTTCTCTTAAATATAATATGTACCCAATTCAATGCATTAATGACTCCACAGTCCGCATACAAATATGTATCTTTAAAAAATGCAAATGCGCGCATTACTTACAACACGAGGAAAGGAAACATATGAACAGTTAGAGCAAAAGTTTGGGAATTTCTCATGAAAAAGGGGAACATAATGAACATCTTATCGGATATTGCTTTTTTCACAATTTGGGGGCAATTTCTGGAAATAGACTGACATAAAATAGAGAGATTCGTCATTCGATGGGCTATTTCGGATCAACTGCCTAGCAATTAGCAAAAGAAATCTAAAAAGGGGAGGTCAACACGTCAAGTGTTACCCAAACAAAGGCCTATAAAGTGAATTTCTGGGCTTCAATTGGAATTTGGAAGCCACCCAAGAAATTTCTTATCCCGTTTTTTATTTTTATTTTTTTTTTATTTTTTTTTTTAATATTTAAGAATTGCTGATATTTGGTATACCTATCCAATGTTTTCAAGTTACTCGTTTCTTCGTCAACATATTTATTTTTAAAATTTTTCATTTAATTTAAAATAATTGTTGTTATATTCATTAAAATCTTCTAAATAGTTAATTTTGCTATTAAAACTTGAATGAATGCTGCTTATTTTCTCACTAAAACAAACAACCTTCCTCATTTACTTCTTCTTTAATCTTATTTTAAACTTCTATCTGAAAATTTCTAGTGTACCCATGTCAACTTCTAAAATAGCTAATTTCTCCATAAAAACGTCTTAATATTCAATATTCCACAGAAATTTAACACTATTTATTTTATATCTTTTTATTCTTTAAATTGTTATTTAAATGAATATGCCCATCATTTCAAATTGAGATGTTTTAAAAAAAAAAAAAAAATTAGCTGCACGGATTGAATTGAATAAGATAGAGAAAAAAAAAAAAAAAAAACAAGAAATGCTTCATCTTTTTAGTTATGTTTAGTATGTGTTTTCTATAAAAATTGGAGTCAATAAAACTAAAGACTTATTTATGGGTCACTGTGAACTACTGGATGCCTTTGATTTTGTTTGGTGGATTTTTTTAGTTTTATTCAACACTTGGAAGCATAGTTTCTTAATCCAGGGTTAACTTTGCTAAAATTGGAAATGGACGGAGTTTTAAATGCACCGACGCTTAGTGGACGTTTTTGGAGAAAATTGGGTTTTTTTTATATATATTCTTGTTTAGATATTTTTTCATTTTTATTTTTTCATGTAACTTTATTACTACTTATCTATATTTTATGATTGTGATTAGATTTCATTTCTAACCTACTACAACTTGTTTGGAACTAAAGACTTATTTGTAGCTTGTATTTTTACCGGACCGGTATTCTTTGACAACCAGGCAATGTTCAGTCCTAGGTTAAGGTTGACACTTTGATTTAATTTTTAAATTGACACTTTGAAGTAATTGGCTTGTTGATTCATACCAAAAGGATACCGTTAAGTGCTGGATGTGATTAAATTTGAATTCAGTTGATGAGACACATTGACACATTATGCTTGCCCTACCAAAGTGCCGAAACAAATATGTAAAATAAGACACTGCAAATTGACCCTATTATTTTTCACAAAGAACATGAAATTAATAACATAGTGGCAATTTAATATATACCCTTGAAAATCTCGAATTTACATCTTTTTCTCTTCTAAAAGTGATAATATCTTTTGTACTCTTTTAAAATTTCAATTACAAATTTACTCAATTCATTGTCTTTTCAATTAAAACTCATTTTAAATTTGTAAATTTGTAATTTTACTCTTTATTAAAAAAACTAACTACTTAAACTAAAATTATAACATCGTGATATTAGTCGGACTAATATCCCAATAACATATTATCCATATAATTGTCGATTTCAAAAATAGTTTGAAAACATCACAAAAGAAAAGTAGTTTAAATAAAATACATATTTAAAAAACTTTATTATTATCTTATCCACTCAACACGACGAATGATTGGTATGAACGTATGACCGACTGGCGACTGTCCCCCATTTATTATTATTGATTAAAAGTTAAAACTTTCGGACGAAGGTATTGTAGCGGTCAACACGGCTAAGCAACCTCGCTGCTCCGTAGAAGTTAACCGAATCAAAGCCCGGCCCATTTACCGAGTACCGAGTCAGGCCCAGTTTGAACTTAAATCATGATTTCATACAAGCGGCTTGAAGATGCGGCGGCGGCGGCGGCGGCGATATGTTTCTGCAGGATCGAATGTTTTTTTTATTCGTAGAAAAAAGAAAAATGATTTGTCTTGCAGATAAGAACTACCAGTTGGGTAAGATATCGGACTTAAATATTTATTTACTATATATATATATATATGAATGCGTAGTATCCTTATCAGATTATAAATTTTACTCGTCGATCGAATTTCTGAGAGAGAATCAACCATTTTAACATTTGAATAATAATATGAGAGATTGTCATCTTGAGAAAATTGATTTTTGTTTATATTACAAGCACTCAGGAAAATCTTCAAGGAAATTAATGGGGTTTTAACTGTAATATTCCTATTCTTGGATTAAGAAATTTCACTGTTATTTCCGTTCATTTTCTCTCTTTATTGTCTACGCGCACCTAGCTAATTTAGTTGCTGTCTTCCTTTTCTTTTTTTTCTTTTTTTTTTTTTACTTTTTCTCTCTTTATTCTTTTTTTAAACTGTCGGAACTCGGAAGCTTCATAGTAGATTCGTTATATTTGTTATAAAAGGAACACTCTCAAACAATCAAAATTCCATTCATATTCCAATATATAAAATCGTCACCAATTGTACATCTAGCTCGTTGAATCTGTCGTCACCAATTGTTATAACTTTCACAACTTCATCATCTCTTCTTTCACATCAGCTATTTTTAATGGATTATGCATCTGTTTTCCTAGCTCAAACAGGTAGCGTGAGCTTCACCCTGCCACAGAAACGGTGGCGCATTGCGTTGACTGTAATCATCACATGCCGCACATTATCACAGAAACAGAACAGGTACGTGTCGATCGACATTCCTCCAAAATCATTCCTCTCATTGAAAGGGATTGATCATCAACCTTTCCACCACCTAGTCAAGGAAAAGCGTGCCGAGGATCTACACGGACTCGGTGGAGCATCCGGTCTGATTGCAAAACTAAATTCTGACTCAAACAACGGTATATCTTCCGACAATGATGAAATACGCACACGCAAGGAGACATTTGGTGCCAACACATACCCCAAAAATAAACCCAAGGGGTTCTTCGTTCATGTCTGGGAAGCATTAAGTGACCCCTTTTTGTTGCTCCTAGCCGGTTGTGCCGCGGTTTCCCTTGGATTTGGTATAAAGGAGCACGGTATCAAGAACGGCTGGTACGATGGAGTGAGCATCTTCCTTGCGGTGTTTCTGGTCACTGTTGTATCAGCTGTCAGTAATTTCAAGCAATCAAAGCGGTTCGACAAGCTAGCGAGCGAGTGTGATAACATCACAGTGACTGTTGTCAGAGAGAGCAGGAGACAGGAAATATCGATATTTGACGTGGTGGTCGGAGATGTTGTGCTATTAAATATCGGCGATCAGGTGCCGGCAGACGGAGTCTTCATTGAAGGGCACTCCTTGCAGGTAATATAAGAAAAACAACTTCATCATTATTGCCTATTAATGTACAATTTAAGTTTTCTGGTTTAAATATACAGGCTGGATTTCCAATTTCCAATTTCAGTTTTCCTTTTAGATCATAATTACCTAGTCGTTGAAATAACTAGACAAATAATAGTACTCTATTAATGGCATGCATTTGTATCCTTTAAAAAAAAAAGCATGATATATTATTTCTCATTGTTGTTTATTACATTAAATGTAACATTCACTTCAAAACTTGAAATTAAGGAATTTTCATGTATATATCTTTCAAGTTTGGCCAGTATATATTTTCCAGTTTGGCATTGATCATTAATTAGTTCATTAGTCATTACTGATATTAGAATATCCTAGTATCAGACCGAACTATACAGAGTGGATATATATGTTCTGGACTGTTAGTGTTATTGAAATTGAAAACTGACACTTTATTTTACCCAATTGCCAAACAATTCGGTATACTTATCTGTCTCTTACACTTGGTCGTACAATCCGAATTTACTGCATATATATATATCTAGGAGACTTATTTTAGATTCATAAGGGCACATCCATGTTACCATGCACTTATAATTATTATTTTAATATTCAAATTAATGTCCTAGTGCTTAAAGTGGTGATGTATTTGAATGACTTCATATGAGTCATGACACATGGAAACTATGATTTGGCACATGTGATGACCCTGTTGAAGTTATAGCACCAATCCAAATCAATTTGGAAGAGGCCCAAAATTCACTCTATAAAATTCTACAACTTTCTAACCGACCTACATAATCTGTAAATAATGGAATGTGGTAGCTAGAAATCTCTCTTATGTTATTTTATATTTAAATTAAGTTGTCTAGACTTTTGTACAAATTAAGTATAATCTAGAAATATTCTAACTGACTTTAATTAGGATAGTATAAATAGATGTTGAGCGTGTGGCGTAGGGCTTGAATTAAATGTGAGGCGGGAGTGAGTGAAAAATACATCGAGGCTTAATTTGTACTCGAATCTTGTACTCCTCTTAAATAATAAATAATAGAATATATCAAAGTTATATAAACTCCTCTTCTATATTATCCACAATCCGAGTCCCATTTCCAACAGACCCTTCAAAATTTAAATCATGAAATTTATAATAAAAAATAATTTCTTAGTCTTCGAGTTAAAATGCCGTCATACAATGTACAATTAGAAATTAATTTAGTTATGATATTTTTAAATGAAAAATTAATCATAGTAATAATTAACTTTCTTGTCAAAAGGTGAGACAATATTTTTAAAATTCTACCCGAAATAATGATTGTTGTTTTCATTGTGGATATACAGGTGGATGAATCCAGTATGACTGGCGAGACACATCCGATTGACATTTCTGAAAGGGAACCATTTCTCACCTCAGGTGTTAAGGTGGTTGACGGTTATGCGCGCATGCTGGTAACAGCTGTCGGCACAGACACAGAATGGGGCGAGATGATGAAAACCATAACTCATGACAACAATGAAGCGACACCTCTTCAAGAACGCCTCCAGGGTCTTACATCAAACATTGGCAAAATCGGCATCACCGTGGCGGCATTAGTGTTTACTGCGTTGACCATACGATACTTCACTGGAAATACAAAGGATGAGAATGGCGTGCAAGAATTTGACAAGCATAAGGTTTCTGCTAATAATATTATTAGCGGACTGGTAAATATATTCCAACAAGCGGTGACAATAATTGTGGTTGCCATACCAGAGGGATTACCCTTGGCTGTTAATCTCACTCTTGCATTTTCAATGAAGAGAATGATGAAGGATAATGCCTTGGTCAGAAATCTCTCGGCATGTGAAACTATGGGTTCGGTTACAACTATTTGTACCGATAAAACTGGTACATTGACCTTAAACCGTATGACTGTTACACAGTTTTGGGTCGGTAAAGAGCCAGTCAAGACAGACAGTGTGGTTGAGTTGGTTGATACAAGAGTTATTAACTTGTTGTGTCAAGGAGTTGGGTTAAACACCACTGGTAGTGTGTATCAGAATAATTCTTTATCTGTGCCGGAGATATCTGGCAGCCCGACAGAGAAAGCATTGCTTTATTGGGCAGTATTGAGTCTTGGTATGGATACCGATGCATTGAAGAGGCGTAGCAAAGTTGTTCATGTTGAGGCATTCAATTCGGAGAAAAAACGCAGTGGAGTTCTAATTTCAGAGAATGCAAATAGAAAATTTGTAGCCCACTGGAAAGGTGCAGCAGAGATGATATTGGATCGGTGCACAAGTTATTACAACAACGATGGTTCAGTCTACAACATGGATTTTGACCAAAAGTCACATTTTGAGAGGATAATCAAAGACATGGCTGCCTCGAGCCTTCGGTGCATTGCCTTCGCATGCAAGAATATCGAAGAAATGTCTCAAACCAATGAAGGAGAGGCACCTAAGATTGATGATGAAGGTCTTATTCTTTTGGGGTTGGTTGGCCTAAAAGATCCATGCCGGCCGGAAGTAAAAGCAGCCATCGAAGCATGCAAGCATGCTGGTGTCACGGTCAAAATGGTCACAGGTGACAATGTTTTTACTGCTCGTGCTATTGCAAAAGAATGTGGGATCATAAGCGAGAACAGCGAAGTAGATGTTGTGGTAGAAGGTCAGGAATTCCGTAACTACTCGCCAGATAAACAATTGGAGATTGCAGACAAAATACGGGTCATGGCAAGGTCATCTCCCTTTGACAAGCTATTACTCGTCCAGTGCCTCAAGAAGAAGGGGCATGTTGTAGCTGTAACAGGAGACGGCACGAACGATGCCCCGGCACTCAAAGAAGCAGATGTGGGTCTTTCTATGGGTATACAAGGTACTGAAGTGGCTAAAGAGAGCTCTGACATTGTTATCCTAGACGATAATTTTAACACTGTTGTCACCGTCATGAGTTGGGGTAGATGTGTCTACAACAATATTCAAAAGTTCATTCAGTTCCAACTGACAGTTAATGTAGCGGCGTTGGTCATAAACTTCATTTCGGTTGTCATATCCGGTAAAGTGCCTCTAACCACCGTGCAATTATTATGGGTTAATTTAATCATGGATACAATGGGAGCACTTGCTTTAGCCACAGACCGACCAACAAAGGAGCTAATGAAGAGAAAACCAGTCGGTCGAACCGAGCCACTAATTACACGTGTAATGTGGAGAAACTTGTTGCCCCAAGCTCTGTTTCAGGTTGTAGTGTTGTTGGTATTCCAATTCAAGGGTAAGCAGATGTTTGGCGTCACTGAAAAGGTAAACAACACGATCATTTTCAACACATTTGTTTTCTGCCAAGTGTTTAATGAGTTCAATTCAAGAAAGTTAGAGAAGAAAAATGTATTTGAGGGTATCTTAAGGAACAAAATGTTTCTGGCAATAATTGCGGTGACAATACTGCTACAAGTATTGATGGTGGAAGTGTTGAGGCGGTTTGCTGGTACACAAATGTTGAATTGGGAGCAATGGAGTATTTGTGTTGGTATAGCAGCAATTACTTGGCCGCTTGGATGGTTGATCAAGTTTATACCAGTTAATAAGAAGCCGTTTCGTCGGATGCTGCCTCGTTGGAGTTAGGTGCTCATGTACATTATAAGTTAGAAATTTTCAGATAATATTATTTATTTATTGTAATTATTCTTTCATTTGTTGTTTTGAGGTTTATGTCAACTTACATGTTTTGATTAAGTAGTTAAAGATCTCGTATTTCATAGACAAATTGTTGTATAGACATAGATAAGATATTATTTTCACTTTGTTTAATGGCTTTGGAATTTATATTTGTACTTAATTTGTTTATAACATCTGAATACTCATTTCACGTTGTTTTATCTTCCATTCTCAGCGTTTGGTTTTGTTCCCAGTGATTGATAATTCATGGATGTATTCGTCGACTTGTACACCAAAAAAAATACAATTAGTATAATGGCTTGATAAAAGAAATCTTCGTTGACTATGTATTTTTGTCCAATTTAAATAGTTAAAAAAAGTTATCACATGCCCCTTCTTATTTGATGACTTCTTACCATATCTACTTTTAACATGATTTTCATATGTATTTTTGTATGAAATTTTTAAATCAAGTGATTTTCTGTCTGTCTAAAAAAAAATAGTACAAAATTTAAAAAATTTAAAATTTGCAAGTACATTTTCATATGAAAATCATGTTAACAGTTGATCAGATAAAATTTTTGGACTTCAAAAATTACAATTTGTATCCATAACGTGAACCGTTGTGTAATATGCATATTATCATAGACTATGGAGCAATGTCTTCCTTCTTTATGAAGCCAGAGAAAAAGAAAGAACAGATGCTACTGAGTCAGAAATCCATCACTGAAGAGAATACTGAACTTTAGTTGCTTTTGCTTAAGGACTTTTTCTCAAAAAAAAAAAGAAAGAAAAGAACTTTAGTTGCTTTTACACGGAAAGAATCCAAGAACAGATCCGGAGAAAACAACTATATATACTGGGTCAATAGTACAAATATGTAAAGACTTAATTTTTAAAAATATATATACATATGGAAAGACTTACACCTCTCTCTCTCTGTCTCATTTTCTCACTTACCTACCACACTTTTCCCTCCTCTTTAAGTTTTAAAATGAAGACAATGCAAACTGTCAATAATTTGAACAGTGAGCTAGCTCGGCTTATTCCGGCTAAAAACGCTAGACCTTTCAAACTATTCCATTAACTCCTTGATGGCGATTGTTTAGATCCCTCTGAGGCAATGTTCGCCTCCCCCTTTCCCCTCCCCTGTCTGCCCCCATTCTATCACTCAGACCATCTCTTCTCCCTCTTGCCTACAGCAAAACCCCCTGTACTAGTGGGTTCAGTCCCCATCCTGTATCAAACAAGGGTTGGCTCAATTCCCATTTATCATGCTCTAAACCCCCCCACAAGCCGAATATCTAACACCCCCACTATTGCATGAAGCTGATTATCTCAATATCAAGCATAAAAAAGCTATTACTGTCCCTGTCTATACACCCCCCCTGCTATACTCAGTACTACAACCCATTCCCCAGTGCTGGTCCATAGCGCCTTCAGGTGCACCGAGTTCAGGGAAAAGTTCAGACAGTTTAGGATGAAATGCTACATATCATCCGAATTTGGATCCCCAAAATGTGCTGGTACTAGATCTTTTGTTGCCTTCTATTTCTGCAAATACCCAAAATCCTCACTTTCTGGAAATGAATGATTTTACAAATTTTGGGAGGGATCTTTGCTACATTTCCAATGAGGAAAGTGACAAAATCAAGATCAATATTTCCGAGTCAAAATTAAAATCTGGGAGGAATTCTTCCCATATTTCCAACCACACCCACAAAATCCAATCTTTCTCTCATAGACCCCTGCAATATAAAAAATCCCTTCTTGGTCCACATCCGTCTACAGTTTTGTCTAACCCCCGTCCAATCTCACACCACCCTCAGTTCCCTCTATCTGAGCACACCCCTAAGATGATTCAAGAAGGAGGACAGATGGCATGTATGTCTAAGGAGGATGAAGAGCTCATTAAAAAATTTATTGGGCTCTCAACTGATAATCAGCAGGGACCCACGCTCAGGTTACCAAAGGAGGCATCCAACAGTACCGACTGGGCTAAGTGCCTACTCGTTAAGGTTATCACCAACAAGACGGTTCTGGACGGGCCTTTTATAAGCCTGATGAAAACAATCTGGCAGGTGGATTCAGAGACTTTGATTTCACCGATATCCAAAGGTATGTTCTTGGTGCAGTGCATTGGTCAGGAGGATTTGGAGAGGGTGTTATTAGGGGGTCCGTGGTCTTATAGGGGGGACATTGTTGCAGTTAAGCAAGTTTTCAGTCATGCAGAATTATATCTGGAGTCGATTAAAACAGTGGAGGTATGGGTGCAGTTGTACAACATTCCGTTTAACTCGCTCACGGATGATGGTGTGAGGATGCTGGGGAACGAGTTAGGGCCGCTGGTGGCAGAGCCTGTTCATGGCTTTATTGGGGGCAGGCGCTTTGTTAAGGTAAAGGCGGTGATGAAGTTAGGGGAGGCAGTCAAAGATAGGGTCAAAGCAAACCACCCACGACTTGGTGAAATTGTTGCCTATTGTCATTATGAGAAAATATCGCGGATCTGCACCTTTTGTGGGCTGATCGGGCATGGAATTTCTGACTGTGGTGACCACTTGAGACTCTCTAGAATCATGCAGGCTCCCGATATGAGAGCAAGGCCCGAATTAGCTAACATTCTGAGGCCCAAATGGGGGAAGTGGATTACTGACCTGAGTGCAATACCTAAAGGAAGGCAGGAAGGGCATATTGGGCAGATTAAAAGATCTTTTGATCAGACAAAAGAGTATGGGCCTGCGATTAAGTGGCAAGCTGAAGGCATAAGTCAGTGGTCTGGTTCTCTCAATAATGTGGATAGGGAAGTCCTGTCTGAGGAAACTGATTCTCTTTCTATCAAGAAGCCCAAGCCGACGGGGCATAATGCGTCGGCGATGAATATATGAATATTATGTCGTGGAACTGTCGGGATAGTGGGGGCACGACAGTTACCACGTTAAGCCGTTACCTCCACTGTACAAGGGCACAAGTCGCTTTCATTGCGGAAACAAGATGCAATGCTAGAGTGGCGGGGAAACGAATACAAAACTTGCCTTTGTGCAATTCGGCTATAGTGGAATCGGATGGGTATTCAGGTGGCCTTTGGCTGCTCTGGGGTGATGAGTTGACGGTGGTAATTAAACATAAAGATAGGCATGTCATAGTTGCGGATGTGAATGATGGTATGAGTTGTTGGTTACTGGTGGCAGTGTATGGGGACCCGTCTAGAGAGGAGAATGCTTCAGTATGGAGTTTGATTGACAGTTTTTTAGTGGATGCCGATAAACCGACTTGCGTTCTTGGGGATTTTAACGCAATTGTAGATTCACAGGAGAAGGTAGGGGGAAGTGCAATTCTTAGCTCACAGAATAGGCAGTTCAGGGAGTGGGTAAATGAGGCTGAGCTACTTGATCTTGGGCACCATGGACCTTGTTTTACTTGGACAAATAAGAGACCAGACATGGCAAACATATCGGAGAGGTTGGATAGAGCACTTGCAAATGTTGCTTGGTCACTAAAATTTCCAAAAACAGGGGTTTTTCACTTGCCAAGATTCAATAGTGATCACATGCCGATCCTTGTGCGAACTGAGCCAAGGTCGGTAAGTCAAGCCAGGAAATTCCGGACGGAGAACTGGTGGTTGGCAAGGGATGATTTTAGAGATATATGTCAAAAGGCGGTGCAGAAAGGGGGTCATAAGTGGAGTCAGGTTAGGGACTCCCTTAAAAATGAGGTTAGGAGCTGGGAGGCCATAAAGGAGTCTCCACAGGTGATGCTTGGGAAGGTGGAGGCTGAAATGTTGGACCTTAACTCTAAGCCTCAGACTCAGCAAGTTCTAAACAAAGAGAAGGAGCTGCAGCGAGTACACAGTGAGTATTTGGCAATGCTGGACATCTTTTGGCACCAAAGGTCTCGTGTGAGTTGGGCACAGATGGGTGATCGCAACACTAACTTCTTCCATGTTGCTTCAGTGGTGAGGCATAGGAGAAATCAAATCAAGGCAATTCAGCGAGATGATGGATCGTGGGAAACAACAGATAAGGGAATTAGGAGGTTGTTTATTGAACATTTCAGGGACATTTATGCGGGTTCAGAGTGTACTTCGGTCCACCAGATTCTCCATGAGGAGGTCATCTCACGGCTGCCAAGGGTGCCAGATCTGGTTCACACAGGCTTAGTAGCTGTACCAGGTCGTCAAGAAATTGAAAGAGCTTTAGCATCGCTCGGCCCTGACAAGGCCGCTGGGCCGGATGGAGTTAATGCACGGCTCATTCAACAACACTGGGATATTTTCGGCGAAGCAATCTTAAACCAAGTTCATGAATTTTTTAATGACTCCAACCTCCCATCAGCAGTAGCTAGGTCCAATTTGGTCCTTGTTCCAAAGTGTGACAATCCGAAGAAGGTAACAGATTTTCGCCCAATTTCTGTGTGCAATGTTGTGTATAAGCTCATTTCCAAAGTCTTGGCAGCACGGATAAAACCTTTTATTGCGGGGTGTGTGTCTGAGAATCAATGCGCTTTTGTGCCAGGAAGGGAGATCTCGGCAAATGCGATATTATTAAGAGAAGTCCTACACTCTTTTAACTCCTCAAAATACAGCAATTGGGATTTTTGCCTCAAATTGGACTTGTCAAAAGCTTTTGATAGAATGTCCTGGTCTTATTTAGAGGAGCTGCTGCCTTTGTATGGTTTTCCGGGGAAATTGTGTGAGTGGATTATGCTGTGTGTAAAATCAGCTGAGTTCTCGGTGGTTGTGAATGGGAGGGGGGGACGGATTTCTAAAGCCGAGATCAGGATTGCGACAGGGTTGCGCCTTGTCGCCCTATCTATTCATTCTTGGCATGGATGTGCTTTCGCGGGGGTTAGCTAGCTTGCACCAGAATGGGCTGCTACAAGGGGTCAGGTTGGCAAATACGGCGCCGACTATTACCAATTCCTTATATGCAGATGACTTACTGCTGTTTGGAAAAGCCGAGTTTGGGGAGGCTTCAACTCTAGTGGCAGCTATGAATACATTTTCTATGATGTCAGGTCAGCGGGTGGGACCTGATAAAAGTGAAATCGGGTTCAGCAAGAAGACACCGGAGGGGGTTAAAAGGGAAGTAGAGTGCATTTTGGGTGTGTCACAGTCAAGTCAAGGAGCAAGTAAATACCTGGGGGCACCCATTGCCACATCAACAGGGGCTTTTGATTTCCTAATAGAAAAGTTTTTAGTGAAATTGCAGGCTTGGAAGGGCAGGAAGCTAACACCCGCTGGGAGGCTGGTAATGATCAAGGCGGCACTTCAATCAATTCCGTTGTACTATTTTGGTACTGCTAGGATACCTCAAGGAGTGCTGCATAAGCTCACCTCGATCATTAGATGCTTCTTCTAGGGGAAGCAGGTGGGAGAGAGATATCTCGCCTATGTGGCTTGGGACAGCATCACGGCCCCTACACGGTTGGGGGGATTGGGGATCCGGGATCTTGCGAGAATGAATGATTCACTATTGATGAAGGCTCTGTGGAAGGTGGTTACAGAGGAGGATTCTCTCTGGGTCAAAATCTTAAAGGCAAAGTATTTGCCAAGGTCGGAACTTTGGACTTCTAAGAAAACATATGATTGTACTGCTCTATAGAGAAACCTGATGTTGTTGAGACCACAGCTAATGCCTATGATAACTTGGAAAATTGGGGATGGCATGAATTGTAAGGTCTATGGGCAGCCATGGTTCCCCGGGGCTATGGACTTCATCCCACGGCTTGAAGATAGGGGTTTGAGGCTGTCAGATCTGGTGCAAGGGGAGCAAGGGGGGTGGGATGTGGAGCGGCTGATCCAGCTGTTTGGGCATGAGAACTGTATGCACATAGTCACTAATATTCCACCACCTGGGCAAATGAATGGGAGAGATGAGTTGCTGTTTCACCTATCCACTAATGGCAAGTTTTCTGTCAAGAGGGCATACAATGCGATAAATGAGGCTTGGAGAAGGGTGCCAGCAGATCGACCACAATTGTGGCAAGGCATTTGGAAGAAGGGCCAGATACAACCAAGAGTGAGATTATTTCTGTGGAAGCTGGTGTCAAAAGCCCTTCCACTTGCAAAGACAATTGCTGTTAGAATTGGTGTTGTCTCTCCAACTTGTGCTATGTGCTCTCAGGAGGATGAGGATGGCATGCACATGATCTTTCAGTGTCATTTTGCAAGGGCGTGTTGGATGTCTTCGGGTTTCCCGCTCAGAACTGACAACCTCCCAAGTAATCTGGTAGATGCTCTTTCCTTAGTGTTGGAAAGGAGCTCAGCTGCACAATGGACAGAGTTTGCACAAATCGTGTGGGCAATATGGTGATGTAGGAATGCTCGGACATACCAAGGTCAGCAGCCTTCCCTGTTTCAATTCAGCAGTTTTGTAATAGCAATCAAGGCAGAAACAAACTTAGTGGTCAAGGCAAAAGGGCTGGTAGGGCGGGGCACGGGTGCTGGTACAGTTGGGGGGGATACTGGCACGGGGCAGAGGGCTCCTGGTATGGCCAGCGAGGCAGCAAACTCATGCTACACTGATGCGTCCTGGATTCATTCCTGGGCAGCGAGACTGGGCTTTGTACTATTAACAGGAGATCACCTAGTAGCATCACCTAGTAGCATATGGGGTGCAGCAATCGTCGGCCGCATGCCCACTTCAGGCGGAAGCAAAAGGCTTGCTAGAGGCAGTCAAGTATGTAATGGAAAAAGGATTGGAGCAATGCACCTTCTATACTGATAATGCTACCTTGGTATCAGCAGTTTCACTATTGCAGCCCCCAACAGAGGTTGATTGGCGAGCATCTAGGGAAATTATGGAATTATGGCGAATATTCAATTGTAACATAGGTTTTGATTGTAAGCATATTTCTAGGAGCCACAATGAGATGGCAGATTACTTGGCTGGTATAGCTAGAAGGAAAGGGATGAATTATGTGGGTTTTACTTATCCATTATTTAAAATGTAATCATGATGTTAAGCTCTTTAGTGTTAATAAAATTGCCTACGGGCGTGTTGGAAGCAAAAAAAAAAAAAAATAAAGACAATGCTAAAAGCATGTAAGAAACTTTGGCAAGTACTTGGAGAAATTATAAGAAGGTGAAAGTAGGTAAAGTAGTTTTTTTAAGGTAGAAAGGTAGGTAAAGAAGTTATTAGATAGTAAAAGGACAGTGCAGATGGAACATAGATAGATAGGTTGGTCAAGCAAAGCTGCAAAAGTAAGCTGAGGAAACCGGAATTAGGGGCCAGTTTGATAGGTATTGGATCAAATTCGGTCCGAGATTCGGTTGGAATTATATGATATGCATTAAGATTTGGGTGCACCTAATTAGTCTGATTTCAAACATGTTTGATGTGAACCTCGATACATATTGAACGGTTTCAAGTGTACCATCCCCTAAAGTAATAACTCAAATTTTGAGCTTGGATTCAGTCGTCTGATCAGAATCCGTGCTAATCCGATTCGAGATAAAATGCACTGAGTGCTCTTAATATTCATGCCAAGACAGATTGAACGGTCTGGATCTAACCGGAACACACGCGCGCACGCGCGAGAATTTGAGGTACCTTATCGCCTTTTAGGTGATAAAGAAGCCTGTCATCAAGAGATAAATAAAGTTGGTAGCCTCTGCCACGTATTTTGAAAAAAAAACAGAGAGAAATAAATGTTCCATTTATGAAGCCCAATTGAAGAGGTCGTTCAGGCCCAATTGTTATAGGCCTAATTGTTCAACAATACAATAGGCTCAATAGCAACCACTAGAAAATATTAAGCTGATTCTACCGGTACTAGATTATAGAGTAGATCAACTTTAACAAGAGATGATAAATCGTTGATCGGATGGTCCATAAAATTTTACTGTTTATAACAAAACAGTAGTTTTCAAAATTACTTAATAAATAGTAAAAAAATTTCAAAAAATGTAAAATTTGGTCTCCAAGCACATTTCAAAATGGAGATCACATCTAACGGTTCGGATCGGTAGTTTGGACTTTCAAAATGAAAATACGACATGAAGTAGAAATGCGTTTTACTTCGCAACTCACCGTACCTCATCTCATTAAAGAAATAAACAACAATATAGAAAAGACTTTATGATCAGTGATAAAAAAAAATCTCCTATTGACAAAAAAGAATACAATTATATTCCATTAGTTTGTTGTGAGAGGACTAAGTCATTCTTCTGAGGATCCTGCGTTATGGAGTGCAAACGGATCATTTTTTTGGAACCAATTAGTAAAAATAAAACTATTGTTTCACTTTTGTGCTTGGTGGGAGGTGGGAGGTGGGTGGTGGAAGGTCAGTGTCTTTCTGGTTTGATTCATAGAATGGGCTGCCAATCAGAGCAATAAAAAATGATGAACCTCGACCTTTCGCTTCAAGCAATCTCATTACGTGATATGATCACACTATGGCCTAGATATTCCCATTTCCAAACCATGAAATACCGGAATTTACTGATCAAGTGGATCGACTAATATGGTGCTGGAGCCGAGATGGTATATATTCTTCTAACTCGATATACAAGGTTATGGCAACAGGTCAATTGATTAGATGGAGATACATCAAGATTTGGCGCAGCTATGCACCTCCCAGGTTAAATTCTTTACCTTTTTATGCCTCCATCAGATGTTGGATTTATTGCCAACCTCGTTAGATTTAATGTCAACATTGAGCATATATGTAATCTAATTATGCATTGTTTACTGTCATATATGATTGCCAATTAAAGTGATCAAATAAGGAAGTAGACAATCAATATATTCATTAGGATGTGGTCCACAAATGTGTAGAACAATTTAGGCAAAAATCAAATCATTGATGGACTGATTCTGAAATTTGCAATTAAGGAAACCAAATTTTCAGCTGCTGCACGGATTTTGATGCAGTTGCACGTTTTTTGATGCATATTTTTTAAGTTGGCATGTGGCAGAAAATTGGTTTAGGGTTAGGGTTAGGGTTTGGCAATATGCTGACTCTACATCTCTATAAATAGGTTGGTCCCCAAAGCACAAGGATATACGAAAAGTTACAGAATTTTCTAGCCGTCATCTAGTCAATTCTGTAGCCTTCTCTACTTCTTCTCCATTAAAGAATAAAGATGTGAGATCATTAAGAAATTGTGAACACGATCTCACAAGGGCAGTCTTGTAGCTTTGGAAAGCTTTATCCTAACACTAAGGAGGCTGCCGACACTTCAACCTCTACATCGGCACGAAGTTTTTCTTGCCGCTGTCTTACAAGTTCATCAACCGCTTTTGAGAGAAGCTGTGCATAAATACTCTAATGAAGTCAGGTATTGCGTCTGCTCCCTAAGAATTGATGAATTTTGCATGATGACCATTTTGGCATAAGTAGATCAATAGTGGCATATAGAATTGAATTGTTTATGTGTAACAATAAGGGTCCAACAAGTGGTATCAGAGCCACTCCTATGCCAATTTGGAATATTTGTTTAGAATTGATCTAGAGAATAAGCAATTGATTGTTGATTTTTCAATTGTTTTGAATTGCTTGCTAGAATAAATTCTGTTATGGATTATTTTATTTTTTTGGAAATTATGCATTACTCTGTTTTGAATTTTGTTACTTTATTTTTTCGAAAATTGCATGTGATCAATTGATTTGTCTCATGCCTCTGTATAGTTTTGATTTAATCAGTCATGGTCAATGATTAATATTTTATTATAAAATTTTTGTTTGGTATTATATATTCGGTAAAGCTAATCATGATTTGTATTTGGGCCTCCAAAATAATTAGTAACTTTTTTTTTTTTTTGCATTGCCGATATATATATATTTCAACCTTATCGATTTGTATGTGCCATTAACCATTGACCATTAAAATGAATTAATTTTCGAGTAATAGAGTAACAAAAATTTATAAAAGAGTAATGCAATTATGTTAAGAATTCTGCTGCTATTTTGGTAAAGCCAAATTTTTGGAAACTATAGATTATTGTAATGCAATTAAATTTTTCCTTTTGCGTTAGTTTAATTGCACATTTAGATTATATAATTAGGGTGTAAATTATTATTCTTTTAAAGGCAAAGGGATATGTAATTTGGATTTGAATTAATTGATTCCTAATTGTACCCAAAGGTACCTCTTTTGATGAGGTTAATTCAAATACATTTTATGAAGGAAGTTAAGGTGCAATTAATGGATGTAATCATTATCGGCCCAAAGGAAGGTAATGGTTACAAAAATTATTTGTGCAAGTGAGTAATAATAAAGTATAGTGATGATCAAAAATTTTACACATATGTCAACATTGTCGGCCCAAAGGAAGGCATGTTGTTCGGTATGTTCTAGGTTATCAGTACTTTATTATTGCGCCAAAGTATCATAAGAAATTGACCCGTTACCCAAAGGTAGCCGCTTAATGGAAACCGATACTTTGGTTTTATGATGATATTAAGACTCATAAAATATTTGGTGATTTATTAAGACAAGTTGCAACACTTTGAACGTAACAATGTCAAGGCAAGTTCTGTCTAGGCAAGTCGGAATTTGAAGTGAATCCTTGTGATCCCTGACTTACCTGGGAACTTACCTGGTTGTGAAATTCTGATGCGCTGTGACAATAAGGAAAAATCATCAAATATTTTTGAGCATTATGGCCTTTACTAGAATTAATAATTTAAAATTTAAAATTTCTGAATTAAGACTAAATCGTTTTCATGGTGTGTTTTTTGTGAATCAGCTAGCATTACTACAGGTCTTAAGGATATGCCTATGTTGAATGGGACCAATTTCAAGTATTGGAAGGAGAGCTTAATGATAGTTCTCGGTGTTATGGATCTGGATCTTGCGTTTAGAGAAACTTGTCCCACTATTACGGATGCAAGTACTTCTGATCAAAAGAAGGAAAAGGAAAAGTGGGACAGGTCTAATCGCATGAGTCTCATGATAATGAAACGGTCCATTCCAGAGGTATTTTGGGGCGCTATTTCAGAGTCCATTTTGAGCGCTAAACTCTACCTTAAGGACATTGAGGAAAGATTTGTCAAGAGTAAGAAAGGTGAAATAGGAACACTCTTGACAAAACTAGTCTCAATGAAATATAAGGAAAAAGGAAACATTAGAGAGTACATCATGGAGATGTCTAATGTTGTTTCTAAGCTTAGGGCACTAAAGATGGAGATCTCTGATGATCTTCTGGTGCACCTAGCGTTGATCTCTCTTCCCTCACACTTTGGACAGTTTAAAATCAGCTATAATTGTCAGAAGGATAAATGGACAATAAATGAGCTGATTTCACACTGTGTGGAGGAAGAGGAGAGGCTGAAACGGGATAAGACTGAAAATGTCTATGTTGCTACTACCTCTAAGACTATGGGTGGAGTCAAGCGCAAGAAACTGGACAAGTCTAAGGATACTAAAGTTGCAGTCTCTACACAGGAGAACAAACCGGATAAGGGCAAGTCAATTGCAAAATCTGATGAGCAGGTTTGCTTCTTCTGCAATGGAGCAGGACACAAGAAGAAATACTTTCAGGCTTACCATGCATGGCGTGCTAAGAAAGGTATATCTCTTGCTTTGGTTTGTACAGAAGTTAATTTGATTTTTGTATCTAGATACACTTGGTGGATAGATTCAGGAGCAACTACTCACATAAGTGTATCTTTGCAGGGCTGCCAAAGTTACCGGAAGCCAAGTGATGATGAAAGATTCATTTTTGTGGGCGATGGTAGCAAGGTTGGAGTGCAAGCTATTGGAGTATTTAGATTATTATTTAAATCAGGCTTTTATTTGGATTTGCATGAAACTTTTGTTGTTCCGTCTTTTAGACGAAATTTAATTTCTGTATCATCTTTGGACAAGCATGGTTTTGCTTGTAATTTTGGTAATGGAAAATTTAATTTGTTTCATGATTCAAAGTGTATTGGCTCTGGTTTTCTTTATGTTTATGATAATCTATACACATCGGATGTAAATAGCTCGTACATTGAGGCTTTGCAAACAGATACAAGGAAAAGAAAATTAACAAATGAGAACTCAGCCACATTATGGCACAAGCGATTAGGTCACATTTCTATAAAAAAAATTAAACGCCTTGTGTCAAATGAAATTCTCCAACCCTTAGATTACTCGAATCTTAATGATTGTGTAAATTGCATAAAAGGGAAACAAACCAACTTAAGGAAATATCAAGCTAGAAAGTGTTCGGAAGTCTTAGAATTAATACATACGGATATCTGTGGTCCGTTTCCAACGGCCACAAGAAATGGACACCGTTATTTCATTTCTTTCATAGACGACCATTCGAGATATGGCTATGTATATTTGATTAAAGAAAAGGCTGAAGCCCTTGACATGTTCAAAAGTTTCAAGGCGGAAGTTGAGCTACAACTCAACAGACGCATTAAGGCCATCAGATCTGACCGTGGTGGAGAATACTATGGCAGATATGATGGATCAGGTGAACAACGTCGAGGGCCTTTTGCTCAGTTCATAGATGAATGCAGAATTGTCCCTCAGTACACATTGCCTGGTTCGCTAGCAATGAACGGAGTATCTGAGAGGCGCAATAGAACGCTTAAGGACATGGTAAGGAGTATGATTAGTCGTACTACTTTACCAGATAATCTATGGGGTGAGGCCTTAAAGTCTGCAGCTTATATTCTTAATAGGGTACCCACTAAAGCAACTAACAAAACCCCATACGAGATTTGGACCGGGCGTAAGCCAAGTTTAGGTCATTTGCGAGTATGGGGATGTCTAGTTGAGGCAAGGCCTTACAAACCTGCCGAAAAGAAACTGGATGAAAGGACAGTCAGTTGTTATTTTATTGGGTATGTCGAGCGCTCAAGGGGTTATAAATTTTATAATCCTACAGAACATAATGTATTTGAGACGGGAAATGCGAAATTTTTCAAGGATGTTGAGTTTGTGGGGGGTGAGAAAATAATTGATTTCAAAGAGAAAAATGCAAATATTCCATTAGGTGTTGCGAGTTTTGTGGATATAGATCCAAGTTTTACTCAAAACACCATTACGGACGAAATCATTATTGAAACTCAAACTTAACAAGATGAAACAGCGCAAAATGAAAATACAGAGACGGGTGTAGGCCACTCAGGATCGCACGAAGGTTTGGAAGATGCTGTTATAAGCCAGATTGTTTTAGATAATGCTGGAAATCCTCAGGAAAATTTAGAAGAGCCAATTAGGAGGTCCACTAGAGAGAGATGGCCTGCAATATCTTCGGATTATGTAGTATATCTTCAAGAGCATGAGTTTGATGTTGGCATGTTAGACAATGACCCCATTAATGTCAAACAAGCCATGGAAAGCTCTAACTCTCACAAGTGGACCGCTGCCATGAATGAGGAAATAAAATCTATGGCAGACAATGACGTTTGGGAAATTGTCTCATTATCAGCAGGAAAGAGAACCATTGGTTGCAAATGGATATTTAAAACCAAGCGGGACTCGAAGGGTAATGTAGAGAAATATAAGGCACGTCTTGTCGCTAAAGGTTTTACTCAAAAAGAAGGCATTGATTATAAAGAGACTTTCTCTCCGGTTTCACTGAAAGACTCTTTAAGAATCATATTGGCATTAGTGGCACATTTCAATTTGGAGTTTCATCAGATGGATGTTAAAACTGAGTTTCTTAATGGTGACATTGAAGAAACAATTTATATGATGCAACCAGAAAACTATGTATCAGGAGATGCAAAGTCCATGGTATGCAAACTTAAAAAAATCCATCTATTGGCTAAAGCAGGCGTCTCGTCAGTGGTATTATAAATTTCACAATGTGATTGTCTCATTTGGATTCGAGTCTAACATTGTGGATGAGTGTATATATCTCAAGTTCTGTGGGAGTAAATTTGTGTTTCTGGTTTTATATGTCGATGACATTTTGCTTGCCAGTAACGATATAAGTATGTTGCAACAAACTAAGAACTTTCTAATGAAGAATTTTGAGATGAAAGATCTTGGTAATGCATCATTTGTCCTAGGGATAGAAATACTGAGGAATAGAACCCAAGGTATATTAGGATTATCCCAAAGGAATTATATCGATAAGGTTTTGGTAAGATATGGCATGCAGAACTGTAAACCAGGAAATACCCCTGTGGCAAAGGGAGACAAGTTCAGTCTAAACCAGTGCCCGAAAAACAATTCAGAAAAGGAAGTAATGCTACATTATCCATATGCCTCAGTCGTTGGGAGCATCATGTATGCACACAAGTGTGTACGCGTCCGGATATTGCGTTCATCACTGGCATGCTAGGGAGATACTTATCAAATCCAGGTCCAGATCATTGGAAAGCTGCCAAGCGAGTCTTGAGGTACCTAAAGCGAACAAAAGACCATATACTCACGTATCGGAAATCGGAGAAGCTAGAGGTCATTGGCTATACCGACTCTGATTTTGGAGGATGTCAGGATAGCATGAAATCAACATCCGGCTACATTTACATGTTAGCCGGAGGAGCCATTTCATGGAAGAGTGCAAAACAATCCCTTGTTGCCTCTTCAACCATGGCGGCAGAATTTGTGGCATGCTATGAGGCATCAAATCATGGTGTATGGCTACGGAATTTTGTCACGAGACTTCGAGTGGTGGATTCTATTGAGAGACCACTACAATTGTTTTGTGATAATAATTCGGCAGTGCTATACGCAAATAACAACCGAAGTTCGTCGAAGTCCAAGTACATCGACATCAAGTTCTTAGTTGTAAAGGAAAGAGTACAGAATGGTGAATTGAAAATAGAACATGTAGGAACAGACTCTATGTTAGCAGATCCTCTTACTAAGGGATTGACACCGGCAAAATTTGTAGAGCATGTTGCTCATATGGGTGTAATCTCTATTGAGGATATTCAGTTTTAGTGGGAGTCTATGATTTATAATTTAATGTTCCATTTTTTATTGCAATTTTGGATATGTAACTTGTGACATGTAACAAGTGTTATATATATTATGAATTTTTGACATTCTGTTTTCTCATTTATGTTTGACCTCTAATTAAGTTAATTTATGAAATTCAGTTTCAAGATTTAAGTAGGAGATCAAGTTAGAAATAGGCATGTAAGATCACAATTGCATGTAATTTCTATGCTACACATCCACATCATGATTCATGTCATTCAGCTGTATTAGTGATGTGATTATTGAGGGTTTAGTTGCGAATAAATGCGACGAATGCCACTTTAGTCCTTTGCTGATATAGTTGATGGAGCGAATTGGTTTGGGAATATATAAGGAAGGCAGTAAAGAAATGTGCGCACATAAGGAACACAATGCATAATTAAAAAGTCATAACATATTGCTCAAGTGGGAGATTGTTGGATTTATTGCCAACATTGAGCATATATGTAATCTAATTATGCATTGTTTACTGTCATATATGATTGTCAATTAAAGTGATCAAATAAGGAAGTAGACAATCAATATATTCATTAGGATGTGGTCCACAAATGTGTAGAACAATTTAGGCAAAAATCAAATCATTGATGGACTAATTCTGAAATTTGCAATTAAGGAAACCAAATTTTCAGCTGCTGCACGGATTTTGATGCAGTTGCACGTTTTTTATGCACGTTTTTTAAGTTGGCATGTGGCAGAAAATTGGTTTAGGGTTAGGGTTAGGGTTTGGCAATATGCCGACTCTACATCTCTATAAATATGTTGGTCCCCAAAGCACAAGGATATACGAAAAGTTACATAATTTTCTAGCCGTCATCTAGTCAATTATGTAGCCTTCTCTACTTCTTCTCCATTAAAGAATAGAGATGTGAGATCATTAAGAAATTGTGAACACGATCTCACAAGGGCAGTCTTGTAGCTTTGGAAGGCTTTATCCTAACACTAAGGAGGCTGCCGACGCTTCAACCTCTACATCGGCACGAAGTTTTTCTTGTCGCTGTCTTACAAGTTCATCAACCACTTTTGAGAGAAGCTGTGCATAAATACTCTAACGGAGTCAGGTATTGAGTCTACTCCCTAAGAATTGATGAATTTTGCATGATGGTCATTTTGGCATAGGTAGATCAATAGTAGCATATAGAATTGAATTGTTTATGTGTAACAATAAGGGTCCAACATCAGAAACTATTAACCCATGATACCATGAGTATAAGAGAAATGAATTGTCAATTAAAGTGTGCAGTATGTCAAGATTATTTCTTGGAAATGACATTTCATGTTTTATTCCAATGCAGGTACGCATCTAATGTTTGGAGCTGTATAGGATTACTCATTTCTTATGTTGATTCTTTGGCTGATACATGGAATAAATCATGGACTGCATATAAAAGGGTGGTCAAAGAGGAGAAGGGGATTTGGATGACAAAGGTTATGGCGGTGTTGTAGAATATTTGGAAGTAAAAGAATGATACCATATTCAGAGGGAAGAAGGTGCATCCAGTGGTACTTGTAGTTGAGCAGAGACGAAATCGTGGTTATCTAGTTGTAAGCGATGTCGGAATGTAGTAGGCTCTGTTATGTAGGTTACTAAGGTTTTTTTTTTTCTTTCTGTAGGAGATTGTGTTTTGATGTATTAAGCAAATCTAATTGTAATTTGATAGCTGCTATCAAAGTTTAAAAAAATAATTATATTCCATCAGAAGAACTACGCAAATTAATGCAATTAGTATGTAAGAATGTGCATACTTACTCCACAACAATAAATAAAAAGTAAGCATTACTTTATCGAATAAAGAAACTCTATGGTGGTGTTTCATCGAAGTCTAAAGATTTGGATGTTTAAGTTGGATATTCTAATTTAGACCGGTCTAAATTATTTATATTTAGTTGAAGTATAAATTTAAATTATATTTTAATCTATTTCATATTTAATTAGAGTTTATGGCTTAGTTTATATTTTGTTATGATTTATAAATTAATTAGACTTTTGCTTTTATTTGTAATACGATGACTATTTAATTTTAGAGATAGTACCAACAAGGTAAAAATTTATAGATAACTGTAAACTAAAAAAGAAAGTTCAATATATATAAAGGAATGAAGTTCAATATATATATAGAGAGAGAGGAGGGATCAAGTTACAATTTTTTTTGAGTTACAACAAGTTACAACAAGCATTATTTACATTTTCAAAGTCCAAATCGTCGATCCAAACCGTTACATGTGATCTCTACAATAAAATGTGGTTGGAGACCAAATTTTATATTTTTTGAAATTTTTTTACTATTTATTAAAATGGATACAAAATTCAATGGTATAAATTTGACTAGTTTTTGTACCCACCTTAATAAATAGTAAAAAAATTCTAAAAAATATAAAATTTGGTCTCCAAGCACATTTTATTATAGAGATCACATCTAACGGTTTGGATCGATGATTTTGACTTTGAAAATGTAAATAATGCTTGTTGTAACTTGTTGTAACTCAAAAAATGTTGTAACTTGATATAATTTAGTGTTTTAAAATGCGGTTTTGTTCATGCATGCGAAAGGCCACCGCATAGTGCATATGCGGCACGTGGCCGCATATGCGGATCTGTATGCAGAAGTACATATGCGATTTTACTATGCTTTTTTAAATAAATATAGATCAAATAAAACAAATTTATATCTAAAGACTTGTTTTGTCTAGTGGTTTGTGTTCTTTACCATATTATAAATGATATAGATTCTAATTTCTTCCATTGCAAAATAGTTTTTAGGTTTTTTTCAGGTCCGCATAGGCTGCATATGTGTCCATATATTCAAAACCGCATGAACTTGACTGCGCGAGTTTTTGAATGCGAAAAATCACTGCATAAGCATATGCGGTCCATGCAGCCACATTTTAAAACACTGACCTAATTAATGTTACACACTAACGATAGAAATTGATATATATATAGGACTTGGCTACGGTGCTATGGGTAGCTAAGAGGCATCCCGTGCTACGGCTCAATATTAGACTTTTCAAAATTCTAATGGTCGATTCGAACCATTCATCTTGTTCTCCATATTAATATGTGCTTGGAGACCAAATTTTACATTTTTTTGAAATTTTTTACTATTTTTTTAGATTTATTGAAAATTATTGTTTTTCAGACAAATCTGGACCATAAAAAACAGCGATATTCAATAAATCTAAAAAAATAGTAAAAAATTTCAAAAAAATGTAAAATTTGGTCTCCAAACACATATTAATATGGAGAACAAGATGAACGATTCGGATCGACCGTTAGGATTTTAAAAAAGTCGAATATTGAGGCCTCTTAGCTACCCATAGCATATTAGCCAAATCATATATATATATATATATATATATATATATATATATATATATATATATATATATATATAGAGTAAGGCTTGGGTGCTATGGATAGCATAGAGGGCCACCGTGCTACGGCTCAATATTCGAGTTTTCAAAATCCAAACGGTCGATCCAAACCGTTTATCTTGTTCTTCATACTAATATGTGTTTCAAGATCAAATTTTACATTTTTTGAAAAAAATTTATTATTTTTTTAGATAGGTAGAAAATCAAATATCTTAATGGTGCAGAATTTTTTAGATCAAGTGATTTTCTACCTAACTAATAAAATAGTAAAAAAGTTTCAAAAAATATAAAATTTGGTCTCCAAACACATATTAATATGGAGAACAAGATGAACGGTTCAGATCGACCATTTAGATTTTGAAAACTCATATATTGAGCCGTAGCACGGTGGCCCTCTATGCTATCCATAGCACCCAAGCCTTACTCTATATATATATATAGAGAGAGAGAGAGAGAAAGAGAGTGACTAATATGCATTCGGTAGCACTTCGGCCGAAGTGCTTACGGTCCAAATTTGATTTTTCAAAATCCAAATGGTCGATCTGAACCGTTCATCTTGTTCTCCATATTAGTATGTGTTTGGAGACCAAATTTTATATTTTTCTGAATTTTTTTACTATTTATTAAGTATTTTACAAAATTGTTGATCCAACGGTAGCTGCTGATTTTACTGTTTTGTTAAGCTACCGTTGGATCAACAATTTTGTAAAATACTTAATAAATAGTAAAAAAATTCAGAAAAATATAAAATTTGGTCTCCAAGCACATACTAATATGGAGAACAAGATGAACGGTTCAGATCGACTGTTTGGATTTTGAAAAATTAAATTTGGACTATAAGCACTTCGGCCGAAGTGCTACCGAATGCATATTAGTCACTCTATATATATATAGAGAGAGAGAGAGAGAGAGAGTTGGGCTATGGTGCTTCATGAAGTGAAGGGAGTGTTTTACTTCACACTCATATTTTGCAATTTTAGAGTTCAAAATGTTGATCCAAACCATTCAAGTTGATCTCCATATTAAATTGTGCTTGCAGACCAAATTTTACATTTTTTGGAAATTTTTTACTATTTCTTTAGAATTTTTGAAAATCACTGTTTTGGATAGTCCAGAATTTTCTGAAAAACAGTGATTTTAAAAAATTCTAAAGAAATAGCAAAAAATTTCCAAAAAATATAAAATTTGGTCTGCAAGCACAATTTAATATAGAGATCAACTTGAACGGTTCGGATCGACATTTTGAACTTTGTAATTGAAGATATAGACGTGAAGTAAAACATTCGCTTTACTTCGCGAAGTACCGTAGCCCAACTCTATATATATATATATATATAGATTGTGGCTAATTTGTTTCCGGCAGCATTTCTTCCGGCCTTTTTTTTTTATTTTGTAATGCTCAAACAACAAATCCAAACCATTAGATGTTTAATCTATGCTATAATCTACTTGGAGACCAAATTTTACATTTTTTTGGAATTTTTTTACTATTTATTAAGCTGGTTTGAAAACCGCTGATTTCAATGCTGTAGAAATTTACTGAAATCAGCAGTTTTCAAACCAGCTTAATAAATAGTAAAAAAATATCAAAAAATGTGAAATTTGGTCTCCAAGTATATTATAATATAGATTAAACATCTAACTGTTTAGATTTGTTGTTTGGACATCACAAAATTTAAAAAAAAACCAGCAGCACCTCCGGCTAAAATGCTGCTGGTAGCAAATTAGCCGAACCCTATATATATATATATATATACTAGTAATCGTGCTCGTGCACAGCAGCGGGAGCAAATTATGTAGTATAAATCATTAAGCTTCTTAATAAGGAGGAGAGATAATTTAAATCAAATTTGTAGAGAAAAATAGTTAAATACTATATTTATCTACAAGATAACATATGTGAACTCTAGTGTAGTGGTAAGAATTTTGGCACCAACAGAACCCAACTGGGTTCGAATCTCGTCTTCAGCAAAAAAAAAAGGGTGCGCGATGCACAGGTTCGGTCCGCAAGTGTCGTGCGTGGTTCAGAGGCGCGTTCCACTAGTGCGGCGCGCGGTCTACGGACACTGGGGTCATATGCAGCGCGACCAGTGCATACTTAAGTGTTGAAGCTCATAATTTGAAAATTTTATCTATGTGCAATCTAGAAATTCAACAACTGAGCATCATTCAAAAAAAAAAAATCAAGACCTTTACAAAATCTAGACATTAAGCTTCTTAATAAGAAGGAGATATATATAAAGAGAGAGTTCAGCTAGGGTTAAAACGTTTGGAAAAAGAAACGTATCCAAATAAGTCCAGAATCGTTGGATTGGTTTTTAAATTTGCGCTTCTTCAGATCAGATCAATTGCTGATGGAAAAAAAAAAAAAAAACACGGAACGGAAAATTAAAATAGCGCTCCGTTATTTCTTTTTTTTCTTTTCTCCCGTCTCCCCCCGCCTCTCTCTCTCTCTCTCTCTCTCTCTCTCTCTCTCGTTGTCTCCTCCGCCTAAATTAAGAAATGTATTTTTTTCCTGAAAAGATCTTTTTCTACTACTTAACTACTTCTGAAGAATAATTATAGTGGATCTATTTTGTTTCTGTATCTGAATACAATTTGATGTTAGGGTACATTACTAGTTCAATACAGTGATGTCAGAACAAAATGCACAAAAACTGCAGTTAAGTCCCTACACTTTACATTATTTTATTTTTCTTTTAGAAAAAGCTTACTGCAGATAATAATCACTCAAAAATCATAGAATATTTGTGGAGTTAGAACTCAGATTAGTCTTTTCGATGTTCATGAATCAAGGTATTCTCATTTCAGAAAGGATGAACTTGACTTCAAGAAAAACTGAAAATCATAAGATGCAATTCATACAATTAACCCCACAATCTCAAGTAATGCTTTAAATAGACTAAAACTGACAATTTAAACTTTTAAAAAATGGGACTAGAAAAATTAAACAAACTACACGTTTACACTTTTCCATCTTTGCCGCCCTTCCTTTGTAATACCAGAAACTACTGGCAATGCTGTTTAGTCCCCTGATCACTACACACATTGAGACTTTCTTATCTTCTAATCAACAAATTTGAGTTTCACAATTGAATATGACACATCAAAATATACATGAAGAATTAAAAAGTACAACAATGAATAAATTATGTCGAAGAAACAAATTGCAAATGTAAACTATATCAAAATTTCAAGAGTTGCACAATTGAATATAATTATATAATACATCAAAACATGTCCTCTTCCATTTTATCTAAGTTATCCATTTATCTACAAAAAATAATAATACTTCCAAATTAGCTTTTCATTTTGAGCAGAACCATTTTTTCACGAGGTAGATCACATTATATAATTAACGAATAATGGAAATGCCACCTTATAATTAACAAATAATGAAAATGCTACCTAATTGTTACTGATATTATTGAGCATCCTTTATCATTTCACTGTGATAGAAGGTTATTGCCCCGTTTGCAATGCCTAGTAGAATTGTAGAAACCTTATTACTGTTACTAAGACTTCTTGCAAATTAACCCCATGAAATACCATATTTGCATATAATCACCAATATTCCTGAAAAGCTAACAATGCTGGCTTAATGCAATAAATTGCAAGGAAAACTTTATTACTGCAATAAACATGTATGATAACATTTTTGGATTAAAGAAAAGATTAGTGGTGCCTGAAGAGAGAGCCCCTCTTAATCTTGCAAGAACCTGGTCAGCAAAGCCAACAAAGCAATATTACAAGATAAACCATTTAAAATTCAAAAATTAAGTTACTAATTTTTCCAATTATATAATCTCTAAAACAACCTCAGTAATGCGAAAGCAGTACTCAACCCAATTGACTTCAATTAAACCTCTCAATTTCAATTAAAGTTGTATCACCGTTCTTTCTTTTATTATGTGAACCAATAATTGCTATAAAATTCACATCTGAACTTTTGATTAAACCTTACTACTCTGCATCAACTAATTGATTAAACCTTAATACCCTAAAAACAAAACAAAAATTTCACTGCATCTAGACCATCCAAAAACAGTGATTTTGTACCTATCTAAGAAAATAGTAAAAAAATTTCGAAAAATATAAAATTTGGTCTCTAAGCACATTTTAATATGGAGATCACGTTGAGCGGTTCGGATCGACTGTTTGAAATTTGTAAACAGAGATATAGACGTGGAGTATAGTTAGAGTACAAAACCAATGATGCATTTTAACCCTGCTCCTTTTATTATTATGTCAAAAATTAATTTTCACAAAAAATATAATAATATGGGTTCATATACTTTACTGAGTGAGGAATAACGAATAAGCCGGCTCTTTTATTAATAGGAATTAAAATAAATTCATTAAAAGAAATAGGATCAAAATTCGAAAATCTCGTTTAGTAGGCAGAACTCCATAGACTATGGTGATCATGTCTAAAATTTTTTTTCCCTTCGAAATGATTTACATAAAAAATAAAAATAAAAAACCTGAATGCGACGGTTGATGTCCATGAGTAAACTCTAATATATGGCTTATTGGATTCCAACGTTGTTTGAATACTTGTTTTCAGTTGACTTGATGAATATATATATTTTTTTTTAAAAACAAAAATAATAAAAGGTGAAAATCTAGCTTATCAGCTTTCTTTAAACCTCTATTTATTTGATGGATATGTATTGGTCAGTACACATTTTGTTACTTTGACTTACTTCTATTGTTCTATTATTATTGTACCAATTGATTTAATTTAGTTCTTGAGCATATTAACTTGTTGTAAGCTAATCAAATTTATCCAACAAATAAGATAAAGAGATCAAATTTCCAACAATTGGAAACTATGGCCATCCACAAGAGTAATTTTTTGTGACTCTATTTTTAAAAACTTAAATAACTCAAAATTTAAATTATAAATATCAAAATAAAACTATTAGATGTGATCTATGTTATTTTCTCTATATGCTCATAAAATATTATCACATTTCAATTTTATTTTTATGTAAATTAATAAGTTGAAAATCAACGTCTAAAAATTATCCACATTAGTATATTTTTTTACAATCTCTTGATGACAATCAAAACAAAGTTAAAATGTCATAATATTTCACATATGCATAGATAAAAATAATGTATATCATATCTAATGGTTTTATTTTGACTTTTAAGTTTTAAATTTTTAGTTCTTAAAGTTTTTAAAATTGGAGGTATGATGGAGGCACCAAAAATTGAGTCATTTGAACTATCCTAATCCTAAAAATAGTAAAAAAGTTTAGCTTACAAGAATATGATTGTGAATATACTCGTATTGAATATCATGTGGAATGGTTCGAAATACCATATTGGATTGGAGATAGAGTGGAAAAAACGCGCCGTTAACACGCTGTGACTTTGATCTCGTGTCCTGATCAGATGAACAGTGACATGTGCTGTGCTGTGACCAAAATGTTGAGGGGTGGCTACGACACGCAAATGGTTATGGCCGTGACTTACGTGCTGTGTCCGGACGTAACTGGTTACATTTCTCATGTTTAACTATTTCTTTCATAATTTTAATTAGTTTATTAAAGATTCACCATTTGATTAAGACCTAACGATTCTAATTACACGTGACTATCGTGCCGTGACCAAATCTTTCGTGTGACATAGCGTGCCATGCCAAATTTTCAAAAGCTGACCACGACACGGAACAGTACCACGTGTCGTCCTGTTCCGTACCGTAACTGTGTCGTTTCATAACAAAACCAGCTCTGCCATGCCATTTTTTCCACTCTATAATTGGAAACCATGTTGAATGATTCGGAATACCATATGAATATAATAAAGAAAAAAAGAGCTTTATTTGATATTACTAGTTAGTGTTGACGGTTAGTTTTTCTTCATTTAATGAAAATAAATGTACATTCTGGAAAACCCAAGACGCGTAAAAGCAGTCTCAACCAAATAAACGAAATTTCATTTTGAAAACTAGAAGGCAAGTAAAAAGAACTTTCAAACTAATTCAGTTCCCGTTCCCGTTCCCGTTCCCGTTCCGACCTGGAATAGCAGGGAACTCTTGGAATCATATACACCCTTTTAATGCACGAAACCAAACTTGAATTAAATTCCCAGTACACAATCAACCCCACAACACTGTCGACTCATTACGGGGACCCGCCTAATCTGTTGCAGTCTTTATTTGACCCAACTCCAGTGAGCTTTGACAAACTCATGTTACATGTATGCATTTCAACGAGAAGTGGGCCCACAACCTGACTTTAATTGGGCTAGCTTCCAAGCAACCAGCATGGGCCTTGCACCCCTCTGTCATGGCAATTACACTGCAATACTGAACCGTGGACCCCTATCAGCAGTATCCAATTTTTGATTTGCTAGTTTATCAAATCAGCAGTAGAGACAACTCTCTCTGGCATATACTGAATAACTGATTACAGACTTTTTGTGGGCCTAAACCGGAGGCACAGCCCACATTGGGTTGGGGGCCCGCATTCACCCAATAATAATTAATCATACAATTAATAATTAATAATCCTTCACAAAGTTACAAACTAGAAAATCAGCTTCCTCCTAGGTAGGTGGTAGGATACAGCAGCCCCATCAGCAAGCTCATGTATTGTGTCAGCAATGAGATCCTTGAATATCATCCGCTCAATCTGAAGCACCGCCTCTGATAATTCGGCTGACTGGTACGCCCAAGTACGATCCGTAGCCATGTCTTTTGAAACGGCACTTGATGTGACATCTGCGACTTCATTTGAGATGGTTATCGGCTCTCTCATTTGCTGAATCTGTTGCCAGACAATTCCTGTATCCGGCATTTGTGAGTAGTGCATCGAACAAGTTGATTTGGCATGTTTAAATGCCTCCCAGGATGACAAGTGTCGGTGTCTGTTTAGTATCTCGCAGACCAAATCAATTAATAGGCGCCGATGATGCAAAGTGGCACTGCCGCCACACAATCTGTGGTGCTTCTCAAGTGATGAAAAGAGTTTGGATGAGTCATAGCACTGGTCTGAATATCGCATTATCTCAGCCACAAAGATATAATCTGGATCAGAACATTCAGATCCAATGGAAGCAATTTCATCAGTTGACTGATCACGGGCCTGGTCAAACGGCTGATCTGCAAATTATGATTTAATATATGATTTAGCATTCAGCAAATATTCCTTGGTGTACCAGCATGTGATGATGACAGTTTATCGTAGGTTACACTTAGGTTTGTGTTAAATCTGAATCTGACCTTGGAAATGGAGATTCCGTTTGGTTTTAGGAGAGGGAGAGCATTCATCGCCATGAAAAACAGAGTCCAGTACGGAAACAGGACTCGGTTGTAGATCTTCGCTTGATATCTGACCAGTGGCCGTTATAGCAGCAATGCTGTACAGTAATTGGTCGCACCTCTCCAGTATATTTCGTCCAGTTCTCTCCTCCTGTTCAACCAAACCATTGATTAATATCAGCATTTGATGCACGCATATTTACGTCATTTGCAATAAATATACATCATTTACGAGCTTTCCTAATAAAATATTATGTGGGTAACCAACTTAATAAATTTACAAAATTGACTTTCTTTTCGAAGAGGAAATTGTGTTGAAAATACTTGCCTCCCAGTCGTACTGCGGTGGATTTTTGATTCGCTTGTCAGATCCAGTACCGGTACCGGTACCAGCAGATATCCCCCACTGTACCATATTCGCATCTCTTCTCCGATTATTCACTCCTGACCGTACAGTCCCCGGACCCACCTTCCTCGGACTTCCCACAGGAGATCCAACGGGTGACAACTTTCTCTCCGTTCCCCTTCTCATCTCGCTCTGTGCCACTCTCCTATCAGTACCTCTCACTGCTTGCGGGGCCTGCTTTCCGGATCTTGGATCTCTCCTCAGAACTCGTGAAGGCTTCGAGGCGGATTTCAATAGCACAACAGGAGAAGTGCAGTAATCATAGCCGTCAATTCTTTGATCAGGTACATCCAACGGTTTAGAATGAAGAAGGCCTCTCAGTTGAACCGCCTCCAGCACTTGCTTCAGCGTTTCTAAATCCTTTGCTGGTTCTTCAATCCCCCTTATTCTCAGCCTCCTCTCGATCTCACAATACAAGGAAACAGGTACAGGTTGCATACCAACCCGTTTCTGTTCCGTTGGAAATAACTCAATACTCTTTCTTTGTATAAAGGAATTGTTCTTCTGTTTTCTTGACTTCTCTGTAAAATGCACCTTCTCAAATGCAGTAGCATCTACGAACTGGTAAAACGATGAATCAGTGCGGGCCCGTGACTCTGATGAGGACCGGCGAAGTATAGTGGGTTTCGGTTGTGTGTCCTGATTTGGCAATGCATCTAGACCCATTAACCGAGCCACAGCGCCAGGGGAGCGTCGGTGGAGCTTTCCTTTAGCGTCAGTAACAGCACGGCTGTCAAGGGAAAGTCTGGAAGCTTCCAAAACCTTCCATGGTGTCTCTTTGAGTGAAGGTGTTAGATCGGGACTTGGTGCAGGAAGAAATGTAGATGAAGAATCGGATTTCTCTGAAGGCGATATAGACTCTGTATCCTGAAAATAACATTAAACATTCAGTAAGAATGAAAAGGAGAAAACACAACAATTACCATTTTTCATAATGAAAAAGAGAAATGTTCGAAAGCAAATGAGAGTTACAGATGAGGTGAGAAGAAGGCTTTTGGGAGACACGTAGCGCTTTGACGGAATGTAGTTGCGGTCAAAGAGGTGGAAGAAACCAGCCATACAACCAATCTGTCTCTCCAGACTCGGTTCATCGGCGGTCATCTCTCTTTTGTCCCTTTTTCGCTCGCCTCTGTTTTGCATGCAGAGTTTTTTGTGCTGAGTGGGTTATAGTTCTTTTTTTGTTTCGCTTTAGTGGAGATGTAAGAAGAAAGGTGCTTTTAACGCAACTGCTACTGGTGGAATGACAGTTTTGCACTTATGCGAAGACAATTAGACCGTTAATTTATCCCGACAGGTGTAGGGGTAAAGTGGGAATTGGGACCTACGACCTCCAGATTTGGGCTTTGGGGAAGAGAGTACGGGCGCTGCGGATTTGGCCCGTTTGCTCACTGGTGCATCTTTCGACGCTCATGAGCTTCGAGATTCGCGCGCTCACGTGCCTTGCAGCTTTGTTTCAGTTTTCCACGAGAAGTGGTTATCGGGTTTGGATCTTCTCCCGTCTCAAACTATTGTTCCGTTGTGAGAATTGTTTCTTGCCTATGTACTGAATTTATTAATAAACCTACAGTAACTAATGTATGAATGCACATACAGAGTAATAAATTAAAAATTCAAGGATCATATGACTATATTCGTTATAAGTGATTTGTATATTATAATGATATAGTTTGAGAACGATTCATTAATTATGATGTAAGTAATATATTAAGTTTTGAGTTTTTCGGAAGGAAACAGAGAGCTTTATATTTCTCCGAGAGGAGGGTTCAAATAACTTCATTTTTTTTTTGCATCCATCGTATTTCTATTTTTTTAAATTTTAATAATTCAAAATTTACTAAAAATCAAAATAAAATCGTTAGATGTGATCTATGTTGTTTTCTCTCTTTGCTCATAAAAAATTATCACATTTCAATTTTGTTTTTGTGTGAATCAATGAGTTAAAAAATCAACGTCTATAAATTATTCACATAAGTACATTTTTTAAAAACTCTTGATGACAACTAAAATAAAATTAAAATGTCATAATTTTTTACAAGTGCATAGATAAAATAACATATATCATGATATTCAATTGTTTTATTTTGACTTTTAAGTTTTAAATTTGAAATTATTGAAGTTTTTAAAAATGAAAACATGGTGAAAACATAAAAAAATGATAGCATTTCAACCCTCATCTTTCTCCATATATAAATATAAATCTCTTATTATTCATATGATACATCAAATTTGGAAAAAAGAAAAAAAATACAGATATCTGATGAATTATTTGCGAGCATCTTTTTTACTTATCCTATTCATCCGATGTTGCTAAAAGAAGTAATACCGATAGCATTTGAAAACCAAGTTCTTGTGAACAGAAACGGGGCCACAGCTATAATTTTTTCAAAGGAGTGGTAAACGTTTGCACTTCAGACTGTTTTTTTAAATTATTTCATTAAATAAAATAACAGATATAAAAGGAGAGGAAAAAATACTAGTCAAGCGATTGAAATTAGTATCTATTTAGCTATAAAAGATCCGTTTTATTCGTGTCAAATTAAACTTACGACTCATTTCTCATTCTACTCAATCAGGCAGTGCAGTAGATCTGAATTCCGAAAGAAGATGGCGAGTTCAACATCAATGTACTCAAATTTTATGTGCAAAATCGTTAAAATTGAACTTGGTTTTTATGTGAAACTTACCTTCTCTTTTCTTATCCTTTGTCTGTTCTCCTTCAAAATTTACGATTTTGAAACAAAAAACTAACTTTGATCAGATTTGGTCAAACCTTTGTTGCTGTCTTCTCCCCTTTGGAGCCAAGTCTTAGTGAATGGATTGGGAAATGCAATCAATATATAATATTCTTTAAATTTTCTTTTAGACTTTAAAATTTAATCTGTTGAAACATCATTTCCTTACGGAGGGAGGATTAACTTCATTTTCTGTCTTTTATCTGAATTCTTAAGCACCATTTTGTAAAATTAAGCCTCTAGCTTCTTAATCTTTAAAAAAATCACTCTTCTTAATAATAAAGAAGTATGTTTCTTAATCCGTTTCTACCTAACATCAATCTAAAAGGTACACTTATTTAATTTAGCGGACAATTTACAATTTACAAGGGCGGTCCAAATCCTGCAAGTCCACCTGCTGCACCTGCAATAACGAGTAATAATACCCAGCTCGCAAGTCGCAACTGGCAACTGCTAGTCTGCTAGCCATGTTCTGTTCTGTACAGCCTAACCGCAACCATTCCAATGACTGATGAATTGTGTCATCTGTAACTCTTTTTAAAATATGGAAAAATAAGACACAACTGTGACGAAAGCTGAGCTGAAATGCTGAATGCCTGAATGGAGGATTGGAGGATGGTGGTAACTGGTAACTGGTAAGTAAAGACAATCTTAAAATGGTTGTAAAAAATCATAAAAAATACGGCACATCTTGTCATGTAGACATGTACTGAACAAACATATTATAAGTCAAAGATATGGCACAACTTACTCATCATCAAATCTACCGATGCATCATCCTATTCCTAAATCCAGCCGTATCCGTATCACAGCCATCTATCCTCTCATAGTCAAAACTGTACAACTTTCTGTGGTTCTTGATTCTGTGGTATTACTGCGCTGCGGGTCACTTACTGCTTTCTTATCAGCCCGCTACATTGGTTTCTGCTGAAAATCTGAAGCCTTTTATGAAAAAGAGGAAAAAAATAAAATGCGTATGCACGTAGTAACAAGTGTACAGTTCGGATTCCGTCCGGCAAAATCACAATTTCGTCATTCCATTATAATTCGAGTAAAGTTCAAAAATTATTAGGTACAACAAGGAAGCAAAAAAACATTATTTTTTTTTTATCTTTTATTCTGATGAATAATTTGTGACTTGCGTTTTATTCGCAAATAAAATGTATTACACATTTTTTTGTGTTTTATTCGGAGTTCGATTCGAAAATGTCAATTTTATCCAACACACATTCTCCTAATGCGCACCAATTTTTTTGCTGCGCTAACTTGGGACGTACACCAAATTATTTTTTAATTTTAATCACACAATTTTTCTTTTAGTTATGTTCTGATTAATTTAAAATTTTGGACTAAGTTGATTTTCTATTATATTCTATTTTGGTCTGTGATGTTTATAATTATATGTACGTAGTGTATTTATACTCGGGCGGGTACGGGAATAGGGTATACCTGAGTCAATGATAGGCCCAAATTATATATATATTCGATTTGATTTTTCTCACGAAATAACACCAAATATCTTGTATTTTGAATATAAAGTGAATAGATTACACCTAGGATCAAGTTACTGCGTTTGCTTAGTTTTAACTTATAGTAAATGAAGAAAAATGAAGAAAAACCGAAGAAAAATGCCCACTGCGAACACACGGTTTGGAATATGGCTAAAATAAGTACTTAGATGGATTTCTGGACGCGCGCTAATTTTAAAAAGGTATAATAAGCTATACATCAAAATCCGTGCGGATGCACGGATCTCGATGCCGCCGCACTCTGGTCGCACAGGAAAAGTCCGAGCCTAGTGCTGATCTCGATGCATCCGCAGTGCGAATCCAGTGCGGATTGTGAGGACGCAGTGCGGATCCCAGCGCAGATGGTACTGTAGCAGTGCGGATCCCAGTGCGGATGGTACTGTAGCAATAACTTTTGACTCGTAACTCCAATTAAGGCTTATGACCACTTTTTGGAAAGCTAGCAAGAAGATCTACAACATGAGAAACTAAAAACTAAAATTTTTCTCAGTGCGGATCAGCCCACCCGCAGTGCAACCTGGAGAACCCGCACTGGACCCGCAGAAAGCCAAAATTGCACGTTTTTGACAGTTTTTCTATTTTTGGTGCATCATGGACGCGTTTTGACAGCCACATGTGGACAAGACAATCCTGGAAAATAATCCAAATATAACACCCACTAACTCCACTTTCTAGGCTCTTAATTGGGCATGGTCATTGGCTATAAAAGAGGGGGTTCATTCTTCATTCAAGGCATCTCTTCGCAAAGATCATCATCCACACTCATCTCATCTCTTCCCATCCATCACCTCTTCCCATACATCCATTATCTCATTTTCTCTCCCTCCACTCACACAATACTTAGCGATAAATTCTGAAGTAAGAAAAGCGTTCAAGCAAGAAGAAGAAGGGTTTCCTGAGCAAGAAGTCGGCAAGATTGAGGGCTTTGATCAAATAAAGGATGTAATCATTTCTTTATTACATTTCTTCTTACTTTTGTCAATTTTTGTAATGGATCTCTCCATGAGGGAGTAGATCTCTCTCTAGGGGTTTAGGTCAATACATGAACTTGTTTAATTCTATTTTATTCGGTTATTTGTTTTTATTATGATTGTTTTATGGGATTTGTGTTGGGTTTCGGATACCACTTTTGGGGTTTCGCGGTAACCAAAATCCGTTTAGGCTTAAAGTGCGGAATGACCGTAGAACAAAAATTTCTACGGCCAACTTAAGCTCAGGATTAAACGGGGTATGTCAGGAAACTTTCCAAGGCGGTCCACCTTCAGTATTCCTTTGGCATCAAAACCCAATTTAATCCTTTTACAGATCTACTCCATTATTGATTTCTAAAACTTTAATCTACTTACCAATTAAATAGATTAATATAACATATTTATACCTTGTTTCCAAATCACAGTTGGAATGCAGACCGAGCGTGTAGAGCTACATCACGGAAGGAATCGACTCGTCTCGAAGCATCAGACGTCTGATGCCTCTATCGGTTATCCACCAGGACTAACCAGAGAGCGATTAATTTCTTCTGCCAGAAATACCGTAAATCGCGGAATTCTGCAAAAACACTATTCACGGGGAAAAAACAAAAACCCATAAACACGAATTTTCGGTTACTCAGTTTCATCAAATGAGCAAAACTGACATACCGCTAAATTCGGTAAAACACTATTCATCGATCCCGTAAATATACTCCACAACAACCCGCAAGATTATACGTCAACTACGTATAACTTTCTTTTCTCAACCGAAACACTATTTGGGAGAGAAACCGAGAAAGAGAGAAAATACCGATTCGATTCTGCACGAAATGATACAAGTGAATTAGTGGTTTTTCTCTCTACATGCACCCCTCTATTTATAGGCTTTTGAGGAGGTTCGCAAAAGACCGAAATACCCCTCAACATATGTCTATTTATAAGGTATGCCATTGACACCTCATCCTTTTATATGTGAAATGACCAAAATACCCCTTCCACACCCTTCCACACTCTTCTCCATGTTTCTACACATGCAAGGTGGCATAGGTGTGAAATGACCATTTTGCCCTTGTGGATAGGATTGATGACATGTCATATGGATAGGATCAATGACATGTCATGCAGATAAGGACGAATCTGAAAAGACCCGAATGCCCTCGGCCCGAACACAAATAACATTAGTATAATTATTCTGAACAATTATATATATATTTTTCTTGCGGTTGTTGTTTCGGTAATTTATACAATGTGTCCGGCACATTTATAAATTAACCGGTTAACTTTTATACAACGTGTCACACACGTTTATAAATTAACCAATGTTTTTGCTTGTTATTTTTACATAACATTTATAATTTAATTATAACACGTATAATTAATTATAACCATCTTACTATTGATCATAACCAATTTATAATTAATCACAATAAGATTCTCCGATTAACTCCTATATGGTGTGACCCAATAGGATCTATGTTATGTTGGTAAATAGAGTTAAAACTATTTTAACTTCTATAATCATGGGTGGCGTCTGGCAACACATCATGACCATCCAATTACACAGATGATGCTGTACAGTACAATATGACGATCCAATAAACAATTTAATTGTGTCTGTTCTTCTGTCTCATAGCTATCAGATTAGTTTCAAGGTAGATATGTGTCATCCTTTTAAACTTAATCTTTTCTTGATCTTGAGCAGATTATCAAATATGATTACTCTTGTGATGCTATAGCTCGTATAAAATACGAGGGACAAATAGTATTCTTGGTAAACTATCACTTCCTCAGCTAAGCTATACATATGGAAAAGCTACCGTTATGACTGCTTTTTACAGACAGCGGTGGATAACAATCACACATACATATTTCTCAGTGGGAACGATAAATACCTCATACTGTAGAACGTGACAATTAATGAAAACATAAATGACACGAACACAATTCTATTTAATGTTTCATTCGGGGTCTGTCAAATACCATGTTCCTAGAACATGTATCTATGTGATTAAAATGACATCTCGTGTCAGGTGGTTTGTAAAACTTAACCATCTTTTAATCCACATACTAACCTTATAGCGATAATTAGTGTTCCTGCTAATTACCTTGGTCAGTGACCTTTTAAGATTAAGAGTATATATCATCTATATTATGGAGTTTCACAATTTCAGTCCTGAACTCGAAATGATCCATAAATGCAATAATACTCAAGGCAACAAAATGATATTAATCATCCAATTCATGAACAAAGCTTTATGATAAATTATCGTATTATTGACTTCTAGATTATTACAAACTAACAATTTGATTGTTAATTTCTGTGATTTAATCATTTGTATTAATTACATAGTTAGTACTTTAATTGTAGTATCCCGTTTTGGATTCTAAAGAACCCAAAATTGACTGTGATCAATAGGATAGTACCAAATTATGAATGCAAATATCCTAGGTTTAGATTAAGATTGTAACCAATTTAATCTAAGCCGGAACTATATAAATTAAGGTTAGGGACTTGGTGAAGAACCTAACCGTGAAGTCAAACCCTAATTATGACATCTCAGTTCGAATTGGGTATTGGTATGATGGACTTAGTTGCGAAGTACCAATATTTGAGGAGAGGAGAGACTAACAAGAGCTTATAGGTCTAGGTAGCTAGGGTGGGGGACTTCATTGAGAAGTTCGAGTTACCTAGGCATGTTATTAATTTACGAAAGTAACCCTTAATAACATATTAGGTTAGAAACCTCGTCAAATCATACAATAATTCAAACAAATACCGAATTAATAGAGTTAGCAAGGAATTGTAGACCGAATACTCCTAGATCTTCTCATCATAAAAGCAAACCAATCTTTCTTTTACTTTTTACAATTATTGTTTCAAACTACTTTCTTTTGGGTATTGAACCCAACCTTAGGAATTGTTAGAACAAATCCCCAAATTTACTTTTATTGCACTTTACTTTATTTTATTTTTTGAAATTTATTACTAAAGTTTGAACTAAGTTTTTATCGTACTCCCTGTGGATCGATACCTAAAATACTACTTTGATAGAATTGTGCACTTGCAATTTAACTCAAACGCGTGTTAAAGGTTTAAAAGGTACATCTTAGTGTACTGAAACTTTGTGCATACGTTTTTGCGCGCATCAGTCGGGTACGGATACGTTACGGGTATACTCGGGTACAAGGGTATACGGGTAAGGGTATCTCGGATATATTTTTCAAAATCCATACCCTACCCGTCCTATACCCGTACCCGTGTACCCTTGACGGGTAGGGCGGGTACGGGTTTTTTTTTTTTTTTGCTGTTTTTTTTCTGGTTTATTTGTTGTTTTTTTTTTGCTGTTTTTGCTGTTTTTTTTGCTGTTTTTTTGTTTCTATTTTTTTATTTCTGTTTTTTAATTTCTGTTTTTTAATTTCTGTTTTTTTAATTTCTATTTTTTTATTTCTGTTTTTATATTTATTTTTGTAAATGTTAGATTTATTTTGAATAGGTTAGATTTATTTTTGAAAATGTTAGATTTATTTAAAAAACAGAAATTAATTCTAACCTATTCAAAAATAAATCTAACATTAAATAAATCTAACCTATTCAAAATAAATATAACATTTACAAAAATAAACCTAAAAAACAAAAATTAAATCTAACTTATTCAAAATAAATCTAACATTTTCAAAAATAAATCTAACCTATTCAAAATAAATCTAACATTTACAAAAATAAATCTAAAAAACAGAAAAAAAAAAACAAAAACAAAAAAAACAGAAATAAAAAAACAGAAATTAAAAAACAGAAATAAAAAAACAGAAACAAAAAAAACAGAAATTAAAAAACAGAAATTAAAAAACAGAAATAAAAAAACAGAAACAAAAAACAGAAATTAAATCATGGCATTGGGTGGGGGGGGGGGGGGGGAAACTGAATTTTGAATTTTGAATTCGGATGAAGAGTACTCAGGTATCAGGTACGGGTACTCGGGTACTAGGGTACGGGTATAGTCGGGTACGGGTAAATTCGGGTAGGGTATGGTCGAGTATTGGTCCAAAAAATTGGGTCCGGCCCCATTTTTGCCCGTACCCACGTAGCCGAGTACCCAACCCATACCCGAGCTCGGGTACGGGCGGGTATACCCGCTAAGGGTATTGTTAATACTCTATATGTACGCATTAAACTTGATGCTGAAATTGTAGAAAATATATCGCATTTGTTTAATACAAAAAAAAAATTGTACTAAATTTGTACTAAAATTTACTATAACACATTATACGCACAATCTGAGTAGCATTTTGTACTAAGTTGGTGCACAAATTATTACAAATTATGCGCACAATTTGATCAACATTTTATACTACAAATTATACACATTACAGAAAACTAAAAAAAAAAAAAAAAGTTGGTGCACACCTTCAGAATGCGCATAAAAAAATTTAGTGTGCATCTTTAGAGAACGTGCGTGGTACAATATGAATTTAAATCAAAGGGTGGTAGTTGTTTAATTTTGAATTATTTAGGTGGTAAATAAAAAAAATTCGGCGGCATATGACTCCAATTGGAGCAAGCAGTTTCCAGTTCTAATTTGATTAATTAATTAAATTAACAAATTTGGATCAATTCTAACTAGAATCTAGTTTGGAGTAGAACTAGGGTGTTCTTAAGCTCACCAAAGTATTTGGTGAGCTTAACTCTAAAATTCATTAAATCGGATTCAAATGACGAATCCGAATCGTTGGAACCCGCCTATTTTACGTGTGATACGTCTACATGTGAAATTTTTAAACATTCGAATTAGTTTAGTATAAAGTCAATCGGTCAAAATTAGAAGGTTAATAAATTAATTTTAGTGCATTCATTTTTTGAACATTTTTTGACCGCTTGATTTTATACTAAACTAATTTGAATGTTTAAAAATTTCACATGCAAACACATCACACGTAAAATAGGCGGGTTCCAACAGTTCAAATCTGTCATTTGAGCCCAATTTGAAAAGTTTTGGAGTTAAGCTCACCAAATACTTTGGTGAGCTTAAGAACACCCTAGTTCTACTCTCTAGTTTGAGCTTCAAATAATCTCAGATATTAGGAATTTTTCATATTTATTTTCATACCATCTTGGATAATAAAATTTTAAAAAATTCAGATTCATTACTTTCTAGTTCGAAATATATAGTTACCAATTTTGTTAATTTTGTAATAACATTTTAAAAAATAGATGAGTCAAATTCGAGCGAGTAAACTAAAATGATTTCGAGTTCAAACTGAAAAAAAAAATTCTAATCAAGCAAGTCAAATTGAAGCTACATTGAATTGATCTGAATGTGTCACTAAGAACTTGTTCGGCTGTCATTCTGTCTATGGAAAAAAAATAATCCACTCAGAGTAAATTTCTTTTTCCCACAGACGCTTCGGCCATTCAAATTTAACCCGAATTCAAACCCATTCATATTCCCGCTTGACATTCGAACATGTCCTAAATATGATTTTCTTCTTGTAGTGTTACTTGGAACGGCAAATGAAGTAATAGGTGTTTGTATTTGGAATATTTGGAATATAAGAGAGTGGTGAAAGAAGGGAAGAGGGTTTGGGCAACAAGGTTTATGGCGGTACTGTGGAATATTTGGAAGCAAATGAATGATACTATATTCAAAGGGAAGAGAGTGCATCCAGTGGTACTTGCAGCGCGAATTCGAGAAGAGACTGAATTGTGATTATCTTGTTGTAGGCGAGGCAGTGTAGCAGTTGCCAATGTTGTGTAATTTAGTAAATTTTTAGGAGACTGTTCTTGTTGTTTTAAGCATATCTATTTACTGTAATTTGGTAGCTGCTACCAAAGTTTCAAAAAAAAGAAAAAAAAAAGTTGTTTGTATTTGTATTTGTCAAAATACCAGTGAAGTTCAGAGAGTGGCGGAGCCAAAAATAACTTTGAACAGTAGTGTCAAATAAAAGATATCTAATTTTTTTTGAAAATTTAAGATCTCTTATAATTATAAAGGTTTTTGTGAACACTCAATAAAATTAATTTAAGATTAGAAATCACTGGCTCCGCAAGCTGTACTAGTACATCTTTACATGTAAAACATTTTTTATTCCTAAAATATATAAAAAAATAATTGAAAGAAAATAAAAAATAAAAAAAGTATGATCGTACTCATATGCTAATGCAATAAATCAATAATGCATGTGCAGTGCCACAATTTCCAATGCGGACTTAGGCAAAAGCATCATAGCAGTGACTTTTTATAATACATATGTGCACCAGCTTTTTCATTCTTTTCCTGCTTTCCATCTTTCTTTCTTTTTTTTTTTTCCCTTTCTTGTTTTTCTTTCAATCCATTGAATAATTAAATTGAACCTCCTGTCCTCCTCACATGCGAACTACAGCAGTAATGCAATTTCCTCCAAAAAAAAACAAAAAAACAAAAAAAAAGCAGTAATACAGCGTGCATTGCCTGCCTTGCTCTTGCGCGCTCTCTCTCTCGAGTGCGTATCCTCTGAGATATCCCACCGCGTGCGTGGCTGACGTGGACGGTGCCTATTCGGCTTTAGCGCAGGGGCCAGTATTATTTGCGCTTTGAGATTCGTGCAGAACGTATTTCAACGGTTGTGAATAATGCACGCGATGAGGTATCTCAGAGGATGCGAATTTCTCTCTCTAGGCCTGTTTTGTTAAGTTCCTGTTTGAGCCGAATTAAGCCGGAAGAGTATCCTCTCCACCTCTCCACTCCAATATATGTAAAAAATTCCCTACATTTTACGGTCTGAGATTTATTCTCAACCGCTTTGAGATTCTGGCTAACACAGGGGTATTATTATTTGGGCTTTGAGATTCGGACTTGCTCATTTAGGATCTGTTCAGCTGTTGTAACAAAAGTACTGTTCACGTGAGAAAAAAAAATTACTTTGACTAAATTTTTTTTTTCCACATAAACAATAAAAATTAGTTCAAAAATTTCCAAATTCTATTCTCATTTCCTATCCACAGCCCCTTAGGTTGTATTTGCAGCCTCCTTTAAACAAGGAATATAAATCGTTCATCTTAATGATTCGTGTACTTCAAAATTGAATTTTGAGATTCTTTATAATAAAAAAAAAAATCCTGACGGACCGTATACAATTAAAATGAGGTTTATCTGTAAAGACCGCATGAAATTTTAAAAGGTGCAGTATTTGTTTTAGTGATATATTAGGGCTCGTCTTATAGTTTGTTTTTTATTACTCTTTAGATTTTGTCATTTTTGTGAGTACTATTTTTTTTCTTTAATAAAATAAAATTGTACTTTATTATTTTATTTTTCTATACCAATTTCAATTTTATGGCTCCAATTCTAATGGAATAAAGGACACAAAATCTGGAAGAAATTATTCTAGTAATTTAACGTTTGAACTGGTAGTTAGGTTTAAAAAGTTTTGAAACTATTGCAGTAGAAATATTTTCTATTAAAAAGTTTTGTGGCATCATAACTTGCTATTTTTTTTTTTTTAACTGAAATAAATTGGCTCAAGTCAGAGAAAAAAAAATAGTCTGTATAAATGATGATTCAGTGACGAAAAGTTTAAGACTCTAAATTAAGAAGTTTCGAAAATGTTTTTGTTATGAAGTTTGATGCAGAGGTGGATGCGGATTTAATATAAGAAGTCGATCAACTCTTATTTATTTTCCATACACAATAAGTATTAAAATTTTATATGATCGACATTTATTCATATCTAATTTTATAGTTTGGAAGTCTGAATTCCAGTTTGATGAAAACATCTTGGTAAGCATCAAACCCAGAATATCAAGAAATTTGACCCATTCTTGAGTTCCCTTCACTCTCTCAGAAATTTGAACATCTTTATCTATGTTTTTAAAAAATTTAGTTCGAGTGATTTTTTTTTCTTATGTGAACAGTAATTTTAAAAACATAGATAAAGATGTGGAGCACAAAACCAAGAATCCATATCCTTTGCATTAAAGCACTGTTTCAGTTAATTTTTTCGACCATGCGATTAGAATTCGGACCAGAATTATTTCTTTGAGGGGAAAAAATATAATTCGGTCCAAGTCTAATGCATGGAGCCTTTAATATTAGTACGGATTTATATCGGACAGTTCATTAAAATCTTGACTCAAGATTTGAGTTAACCCAGAGGATACAGTTTCCAGAACTAATAGTGTGTTTTTACCTTACTCTTGAAAGTTGAAAGTAATAATATTGCATTCGAATTAGTAATATTTCTGTTTATCCAAAGTTGTACATATATAGTAGATCCAACAAAAGGATAATAGAAGAATTAAAGACAGGTAGTATTTCATTGGTACGCACTGATTGGTGACTGCCTGACAGAGTGACAGGTAAGGGATGGAGAGTGCACGGTTGCGCCCCTTCACACAAGACACTAAGACAGCAACCATGTTCATGGTCATTTATCTCTTTCTTTTTTCTTTTTTTTTTTTTCTTTTTTTTATTATTATTATTTGTCTCACCTAGTGCAATTCCTTGCAGATTGCTGTCTCCTGTTACGGTACTACCCCCACTACCTTTCTACTGTTCAAAGTTCAAACAAACAAACAGACAAGAGATGAAGAATAAGGAAATGCAATAAAATGAAATTTAGAATACTCATTTCTTTGCTAGGCAAGATGGACAAATCCGATAACCCATTGATATATAGTAAGTTAATGTTCCATGAAAAAAACAAACAATAAAATCTACAACTTGACATATGCTGATATTGGCATTTAATTTTATTATAAGAAGTGACATTTATGCCATCATTTTTCTACAAATTTATAAAGTAATAAACAATGAGTAGAACTAGGGTGTTCTTAAGCTCATCAAGGTGTTTGATGAGTTTAATTTCAAAATTTATTAAATTAACTTCAAACAATAAATTCAAATTATTGAAACCGATTTACTACACGAGTGATAAATTTACATACAAAGTTTTTACAATTTCAAATTAATTTTGTACAAAGTAAAGTGGTCAAAAAGTATTAAAAAATGAATGCACTAAAATTAATATATAAACCTTCTAATTTTGACCGCTTGGTTTTATACTAAAATAATTCGAAAACTTAAAATATTTGCATGTAAATTCATCATTTGTGAAGTAGATGAATTTTCAACGGTATAAATTTGTTATTTGAAACCGATATACTATAATTTGGAGTTAAGCTCGTCAAAGTTAAAGAACACCCTAGTTTTACTCACAAGTCACAACAATATACATGCCCCGTTGCTACCAAAGCTTGACTAATTTTTATTAGGAAAAATTGGTTATTTGTCACTCCAAAATCTTCAACTTTGAAAAATATCATTCCGAAATTTGAAATTGTAATAATGTCACTTTAAACTTCATTAATTTCTAATTTTATCATTCCAAATAATTAATTACTAAAATACCCTCCTTTCTTCTCCTCTTCTTCTTCTCCTGCCACAGCGAAAGGTAGGAATTACCCATTTTGTAAGTTTTAAATTTAACATTTGCTTATTTGATTGATTTTAGTTTAGATTTCTAAGTTAACTCTCCAAAACTTATAATAGCAAATTTATCTTTATAACAACCAATCCCACTTGCTATCAGTCAGTTGAATTTTGTTTTTGTTTTGGCCCCTGTGGCTATTTTTCCTTTTTTTCTATCTAATTTTTTTCTTGTCTTTTTTTCCTTTCTGCTTTTGATACCCTACTGACAATGTTGTATTAAAGGATTTGATTCAATGACAGTGCCTACGGGCTTCAAACAAATAAAAAAAAAATCAGCCATGGTAGGAAAAGAAGAGGAGAAGAAGTGAGGATATTTTAGTCATTAATTATTTGGAGTGGCAAAATTAGAAATGAATGAAGTTTAAAATAACATTATTACAATTTCAAGTTTCAGGATGACATTTTTCAAATTTAAAGATTTTGGAGTGACAAATGACTAATTTTCTCTTTTTATTATATCGTGAACTATTTCATATTTACATTCCACCCCTTAATTATGTTGAAATCTTACTTATTTCTCGTCCAGTTGTGGTACTTACAGTCCCGACTTACAATTCCATGTTTTGACGAACAAGAATAAGTTCTTAATAATTCATATTTTTCAAATATATTTTTTTGTTGTATTACTTTTGAGGTGGCATGATGTGTGAAAAACTACAATGCAAAAGGAAAAAAAAAAAAAAAAACTTTGATTATTTGACTGATGAGAATAAACATAACAACATCCCATCTATAACACTAACAGCAAATTTTAAGTTTTATAATATAAATAAAAATAAAGCCGTGATATGTTGTGGCACTGAAAAAAAACTTTTGATATTGAAACTCTTCTTTTGAATAAGCAGAGATCAAATTATTCTAGTACTTTATATTAACATGTAAACCAATAAGAATACAAAGTTACAAGAATCTGTTTTATTTGAGAGAGTAAAAGTGATTAACAATGTTGGTATTGTCGCGAATACTAGTGTCGGTAATAACAATATTTTTTAGAATAACAATTTATGCCATATTAGCAATAATTATATATCATCCTCATGAATAAAACAAATCAAGCACATGTGCGTGGTGCAAGTCTTTTTATGAAAGGAAATAATTCTGCTATGATCCTAATAGGGATTGTAGGGTCCTACGATTCCAAATCTAACCTTATATTTGTTTTGAGATTCGTGCATAAAAAAACAACTTTTATGTACCTTTACAATATAATGTGGTCATTAGGTTATTAAAAAGTAAAAACATAACCATGCATATATCTATCTAGCTAAGCATTTAGGTAGGAAACTACGACTACGAAGGCAATCAATCACCTAATCTTTGGACTAAGCGCAAACATTCTTTCCATATATGATTACACCTAGCAATGCTACCGTAGTTATTTAATTCATGTATGAGGTAAATCTAGGCCTCTAGGCTCTAGCTAGGGTTAAGATTTCTCGTGGTGACTGGTGAAGTGGTGAGCATCTAACAAACACCAAATTCTCGTAATTAAAAAAACCTAACTGCTCTAATACATGTTCCCCATTCTTCAACTTCTTTTTTTTGATGGTTCCCATTCTTCAATTTCATGCATGTATGACGGAATGTAAAATCATGAGGAGATAAGAGTGGGAATTAGAAAATTTAGATGGAAAAATTGAGTTGTAAAATATATAATGCGTGGTCACTAAAATTTGACTAAAAAATAGAATTTCAACCACTAAGGTATAAGTACGAATTAAATATTTTATAAAGAATTAAAACTATATAATTTTTTTTAAAATAAATTCGATTAATTTTCAATACATGTGTGTGTGTGTTTTTTTTTTTTTTTTTATTTATTTTAAATCATAGAGATTACTAAATGTTTCTGACTTGACAGTAGATCTGATCTGAATGAGGTGTAAGTCAATCTGGTTCTAAGTTGGTTTTCTTTTCCAATTGAAAGTATTTCTATAAATTTGGGAAATTCAGTTCAAATTAGACGGTCCAAATAAACTTTAATCATAAATTTAATCCTTATCTACTTTGAGTGCCTGTTGGAATCAAGTTTATTAATATAAAATTAGACTTAATCCGGACTATCTAATTTGAAGTAGATAACTCATAATTTACAGGAATTTTCCAATAAGCCGATCCAAACGAATTCGGGTTGAATCAATGTACTCATCCGGTTTTTGTATTTATTTATTTTTAATATATAGAACTACACTTAAATATAAAATTAAGAACATATCTATATTTTATTTGAAATTTTATTTACTATTAAAAATATTCTCGAAATGATCAAATCAATAATTTCTCAATCTTTTCACATATGGTATATACCCATAAAACTTAAAAAGAAGAAGAGAGGAATAGGTATGGGACTAATGAGAGTCAAAATGTGAATGAATGGATCAAATGGTGAAAAGACGGTAAAGGGGATCTGATATAACATATATGGATCTTTACATGATAGATGCCCCCAGCCCCATTATTACCATGTGCAAGTGAGACTGAGACGCACTTCATAGTTAGTTAATGAGAGGGGGAAAGAGAATCTTCTTTATAGAGGCGCAGAGGAAAAGAAACAAAGCAAACAGTCGATATTACAGACATTAAAACATGATAATATGCTAGCATAGTGCTTGCTACTGTGTGTGGTACTAAAGATTATATATGCCTTTCTTTGAATCAGAGGTGAACAAACGGACAAAAGGATAGGTTAACAAGATACAAGAGAGACCAGGTTAGTTCATTGCATCCATCTAAATTTTGAATTGGATTAAAATTAAAGAATCTTGATTGAGGCAGAAATGCTACTTTTCATGATTCTATGCACCTTCCATGCAAGTCAAAAAGGAAATCCATCTTGCTTTTTTAATGGGAGCAAAAATACTATTTTAATTAATATCCGGATGACAGGATATTTTTAGTTCGTCCGGTGTAAAGTTTAATGTGCAATATAGTTAAAAGTGTAACTATACACACACACACACACACACACACACACACACACATATATATATATGAATATAAAGTTTTAACGAATTTACATTTAACAAAGACTGATTTTTGCAAATTAAAAAGATACAAATTGTGTACATCAAAGTCCCAACAAAGACACCTTTCACATCGCCAAAGTGTATCAGTGGATCACAACTCAGCCTAAAAACAATGTCCCCATGTAATAGCTCCTACAAACTGAAACTAGTAACAATTACCGTACCGTCCAGTGCCTCATGTGCCTTCCCGTACCGGGTGCAGATAATAATTCCAAACTGTTGCAGGCTCAGCTGATTAGATAGAGGAAACAAACAAACAAACAAACAAATTAGAATGAAAAATGATAACCGTACCGGCTATTTGTTGAATTTCAGAGATAATTATGTGTTTAGAGAAATAGAGAAGAAGAGTTTTGTGGTGCAAAAGAGCCACACCGTTTTCTGACTTTTCTCATTGCTTTTATTCTTGAATTACATTCAAATATAGAAAATAAAAAAGCTACCTAAAACAATAAGGAATAAAATAGACGTGGCTTCTTATTTCCCACATCTTTACAAAAGCAATAAACAAAAGATTTCTTAACATACTACCCAAAATATACTATAAATGAAACCAAATCAAAACGTCCCAGATTCATGCCAGCCTCCAAACCTCAACAAGCTTACATCTAATATTCACTTCCCTAAGCTTGTTGCACACTTTCTCACATCCTGTAAACCAATCTTGTCACACAGCTCACAGAATCTAACTCGTCCCAAAGGCTTTGTCAGAATGTCTGCCAATTGGTCATGAGTTCCCACATGTTCAACTTCAATCCTGCCATTTTCAACATTTTCTCTGAGATAATGAAATCTCGTATCAATGTGCTTGCTTCGATCATGGTATACTGGATTCTTGCTCAAAGAAATTGCTGACTGATTGTCTACCTTGAGCTTGAACCTCTTCAAATTATGACTCAGCAAATCAGAACGAAGAGCCTCAAGCCACACACCTTGACAAGCACCTGAAGCAGCTGCTATATATTCAGCTTCACAAGAAGATAGAGCAACAACCTTTTGCTTTCTAGAAAACCAACTGATGAGATTATTTCCTAAGAAAAACATGACACTAGTGGTACTCTTTCTATCATCCAAATCTCCTGCCAAGTCACTGTCTGAGAAACTAGTTAAGTATAACTCACTGTCAAGAGATCTTTTATACACACAACCCAGACTTGCACTACCTTTAATGTACCTCAAAATTTGCTTAACAGCTGCCATGTGTTATGATCTTGGAGACTCCATAAAACGACTAACAATCCCTACATAATAGGTCAAATCAGGTCTTGTGTGCAACAAGTATCTCAAACTTCCCACAATACTCCTATACCTGTTTTGATCAACTAACTCTGAAGCACTATTCTTCTTTAGCCTGAGCCGAGTTTCCATAGGAGTTTTTGTCAAATTGTAATCTGACATACCACACTCCTTTAGAATCTTATGTGCAAAGCCTTCTTGACTTAACATGACTTCACCCTTCTCCTGTTTGACTTCAATACCAAGATAATAACTCAACAACCCCAAATCACTCATTTTGAAAATTTCTTTCATCTGTGACTTAAAATTTTCAATTTCTTGCTCACTTGTCCCTGTGATGATGAGATCATCAACATATACGCCCAAAATAATACAATTGACACCTTGCTTTCTCTTGTACACAGCATGTTCCACCTTGCTTCTTGCAAAACCAAGAGAACTCAATGTTTTGTCTAGCTTGAAATTCCAAGCCCGAGGAGCTTGTCTTAGACCATAAAGTGCCTTATGCAATTTCAACACCTTGTTCTCACTTCCCTTCTCCTCAAAGCCTGGTGGCTGAGTTACATAAACTTCTTCCTTCAAATCACCATTCAAAAATGCCGATTTGACATCCATGTGATGTAGTAACCAACCTTCTTGCACAGCCAAAACAATGATCAACCTAATTGTTTCAATTCTTGCTACAGGTGCAAAAACTTCATCAAAATCGATACCTTGTTGCTGCACATACCCCTTTGCAACCAAACGTGCCTTGTGTTTCACGATTTTGCCTTCTGAGTCCTTCTTGAGCTTATAGACCCATTTGAGCCCAATGACCTTTTTGCCCTTTACTGGTTCCTCAAGACTCCATGTATGATTAGAGTTGATTGAGTCAATCTCTTCTTTCATAGCTTGTCTCCAACTCTCTTCCTTGCTAGCTTCATCGAAACATGTTGGCTCTTCTACTCCTATCAAACATACACCCAAGAAACTGACAGGCTCAGTCTCTTCATAAATTTCAGCAATACTGCGCAGTCTGACTGGAGTCTGCTGGTGACTTCTGTTATCATCCAAACCTTCAATGTTATCTCCATCATCCTCATTAGTGGGCTGCATGCCAAGTTCAGAGGTTCCACCATTGCTCTCATTGACTATGACCCTTTCATCCTGCAATTGAAAGGATATCATTTGGCTTGCTTCATTCTCCTTACTCACCTGTTCACTGTTAAAGGACCAAGGACCAGGTTTGTCTTCCTCAAAAACAGCATCTCTTGTTACCACCACCTTCCTTGTAACAGGATTGTATACTCTATAAGCTTTAGAACCCTTCTCATAACCAAAGAGCACCATCTCAATGCTTCTATCATCCAACTTCTTCACCTGTCCTCCTGTCACCTTAACATGAACAAGACAACCAAAAGTTCTCAGATGATGCACCGATGGCTTGTGCTTGTACCATGCTTCATAAGGAGTCATCCCTTCAACACTCTTGGTTTGAGATCTATTCAGGATATATACTGCAGTTGTAACAGCTTCACTCCAAAACTCAGCTGGCACCTTCATTGTTTTCATCATACTTCTTGCCATACCCATAACAGTTTGATTCCTCCTCTCTACTACTCCATTTTGCTGAGGAGAATAGGGAGCAGTCATGTGTCTTTTAATGCCATTTTATTTACAAAAATCTTCAAACTCAACTGATTTGAACTCTCCACCTCTATCAGTTCTCAAAACCTTCAGTTTCTTACATTGTTCAACTTCAGCTATCACCTTTATTGCCTTAAAAGCTGTGAATGCCTTTTCTTTGCTAGACAGTAAAGCTATCCACATGAATCTGCTGAAATCATCAACTAAGAGCAAGAAGTACCTATTGCCTGCAGGTGTTGAAGGCTGTATTGGTCCACAGAGATCACCATGCACCAATTCCAGAGTCTCACTTGCTCTAAACTGCGCTTTGTGTGGAAATGATGCCCTTCTTTGTTTGCCAACTAGACAACCATCACAGACCTGCTCTACATGGTCAATGTAAGGTAGCCCTTCCACTTATCCCTCCTGTCTCATCCTTCTTAAAGCTTGAAAGTTCAAATGCCCAAATCGAGCATGCCACCTCCATGCCTTGGAATTAGTACTTGCTGACATACAAACAGGTTGAGCAATCTCCAACTTTAGCACATACAACCGATTTTCAGTTCTTCTCACCTTTATTAACAACTTGCCTTCTGTATCAAAAACAGTGAGTTCACCTAACCACATCTCAACCTTACACCCTTTCTCTTCTAATTGGCCAAGGCTAATGATGTTGCTTGACAATTTTGGAATGTAATACACATCAGTTAGTGCCTTATGTTCACCACTTCTTCCTTTAATCAACACTGTCCCCTTTCCTCCAATGTGTACCAAATGTCCATCCCCTAACTTCACTGCACCACATGTACTTGAATCTAGATCTGAGAACCAAGCAATATTACCTGTCATATGATTGCTTGCTCCAGAATCTAAATACCAAGTATGCTTCTTCTGACTCACATCTTCACCCAGATTCAGTTCTGCAACATCAATCTCAGCACCTTTTCCTTTTGTGCCAACAACCACTTCATGCATTAGTAGCACTGGTTCTTCATTATCTTCCTTTTCTGCCACAAATGCCCTTTCATTCTTTGGTTTTCGACACTCAGATGCAAAATGCCCATAAATGCCACAATTGAAACATTTTATTTTGGATTTATCAAACCTCTTTTTCTGCTTTCTTTCTTGACTGCCACCTTGACCTTCAGATTTTTCTCCTCCTGTCTTCTCCTTCAAGTTCAGGGCCTCCCACTGTGCACGAGTAAGAAGCAACTTCTCTTCTTCTACCTCTTTGTGCTGCTTTCTACCCTTCAAACTTTCTTCAAAAACTCTCAATCTACCAATTGCTTCAGCCACTGTCATGGTAGCCAAGTCACCCCACTGTTCAATAGTGCTAATAATAGGCAGAAACCTATCTGGCACAGCACTAAAAAGCTTTTCAACTACGCTACTCTCTTTCAAATCCACCCCTAAAGAGCGCAATTCACCAACCAGGCTTACTAACAATTGTGAGAATTCAACCAAACTTGATGAATTAGACATCACCAATCGGTCAAATTGTCTCTTTACTACCTGTGCCCTTGCCTTTCTGACACGGTCCTCTCCAACTGCCATCTGCTTGATTACCTGCCAGACTTCTCTAGCTGTTTCTTTCTCTGCAATCGCCATGATCGTCGCATCAGGAATTGCTTGAGATATTGCCGCGATGGCACCTTGATCCTTTTCCTTGTCGACTTCACCTTCGCACTCTACTGCATCCCATACTCCCAATGCACGCAGCAAAATTTTCATCTTCATTGCCCACAACCCATAGTTCGTGTTGTTTAACATTGGGTATTGAACTGGGACTCCTCCTCCCTTGACTACTATCCTTGGTCCATTACTTGCTGCAGCCGTTGCTGCTGCTGTCGCCTTTGCATTATCATCGCCCATGGTTATGCTCTGATACCAAATGTTGAATTTCAGAGATAATTATGTGTTTAGAGAAATAGAGAAGAAGAGTTTTGTGGTGCAAAAGAGCCGCACCGTTTTCTGACTTTTCTCATTGCTTTTATTCTTGAATTACATTCAAATATAGAAAATAAAAAAGCTACCTAAAACAATAAGGAATAAAATAGACGTGGCTTCTTATTTCCCACATCTTTACAAAAGCAATAAACAAAAGATTTCTTAACATACTACCCAAAATATACTATAAATGAAACCAAATCAAAACGTCCCAGATTCATGCCAGCCTCCAAACCTCAACAAGCTTACATCTAATACTATTGAGTTGGGAGTTGGGACCTAACTAGAAGAAAGAACCAATGAAAAACACAATAAAAAACCGCAGTCTATCAAGCAAATGTTGTGCTGGTATTGAAACAGCCTATAGTAGCCTCTGGTACCAGTATTGTAAATCAAGATAGAAAACGCATGCGCACATGCAAGAGAAATAGCATCTCTCGAGTCGAGGGACACCTTCAAAACCGATTCAAGAATTACCGTACATTATACAACAGCAAAATAAGTCGCAACGTACTGGCAAGAGCAAAAATAAGGAATCAGGAAAGACCATCTTAGGTTGTAACCTGTAATTATTGGCGGATGCATGCTTAAATTGGGATAGGCAAGTATCTACTTCTGAATTAAATTTTTTTATTTCGATTCAATACTAATTGTTCAATGTGTTTACTCTTGATCCAATATAGAGCCTACTTTTGGTTCGAGTGAGTTCAATTCTTGAATTGATTCCTTCTGAGTTTTGGTTAATTCTGTGTATTTCGTTTTTTTATTTCATAAATATAATGAAAAAGAACAAGAGAACAAGAAAGATTTGATAGTGTGACCTATTATTTCAATATTGTGTCAATTGATTTTATGATTATAACATATTTTATAATAAACATAGTTACAGGAATTGAGTTGTAATTGTGTACTCAATAAGTTAATGGATTTGAACTCGATCAACTATTTAAATTCGATTAATATCCTATTCTGACAGAAATCATGAATCCGTCCCTGTCTTTTAACCAATAAAAAATATTGACACCTATTTGTCTTTTTTGTCTTCTCTTCTAATCCCGCGGATCATTTTAAAATTTAAATAGAAAAGGAAACAAAAAGGGAGCGCCGACATACTAAGGGAATTTCTTGCTTATGGTGCAAATGCGCTGTAATTTTTATTAATTAATTCAATTGTGTATACATTATTTCCTTTAAAATTCGTGCAGAAGAAACGATTGGCCGGGGATATTATATAGGTCAGTGAATAAAGGCAGAGCAAATAATTACTAACTCAGCACTTTGTCCATAATGTATTATTTTAGTATACAGAGGAGATTCCAATGCAATGGATAATTGGATATATTCTGATCCTTCCTTAAAATTTAACTAGTAGGATGCAACAAATTGAATGTACGAGAATTAATGTTGTATTAGGATTTTAAATGCTCTGTTATCTTACTATTTTGAAACACTACTCGAGTGTTCCAAACACCTTCAATTGAAGTGTTGTATTAGAGTTGTAAATGTTATATTATCTTGTCAGCTGAAGACATTACTAGAGTGCTCTAAACACTATCAATTGGGGTGTTGTATTTGAGTTGTAAATGTCCTATTATCTTGCCATCTAGAGACATTATTATAGTGCTCGAAATACCTTCAATTGGAGTGCTGTATTAGGGTTAGAAATGCCCTATTATCTTTCCATCTAGAGACACTACTAGAGTGCTTCAAACACGTTTAATTGGAGTGTTGTATTAGAGTTTTAAATGCTCTATTATCTTGCCATTTGGAGACACTACTCGAGTGCTCCAAACACCTTCAATTGGAGTGTTGTATTAGTGTTGTAAATGCCCAAATATCTAGCCATATAGAAACACTACTCGAATGCTCCAAACACCTTCAATTAGAGTGTCGTATTAGATTTGTAAATGCCTTATTATCTTGCCATCTGAAGACATTACTAGAGTGCTCCACAAACCTTTAATTAGAGTGTTGTATTAGGATTGCAAATGCTTTCTTATCTTGCTATATAGAGTCAATACTAGAGTGCTCCAAACACATTCAATTGGAGTGTTGTACTAGGGTTGTAAATGCCTTATTATCTTGCCATCTGGAGAAACTACTGGAGTGCTCTAAACTCATTTAATTGGAGTGTTGCATTAGAGTTGTAAATGCTTTAATATCTTGCTATATAGAGTCAATACTAGAGTGCTCCAAACACCTTCATTTGGAGTGTTATATTAAGATTGTTAATGTACTATTATCATGCGATAGAGAAACACTACAAGAGTGCGTCAAACTCTTTTAATTGGAGTGTTGTTTTAGGACCATTGAGCTTGATATAGATTTTCAGAAGGTTTTTAAGATTCATTATAGATTACGAGCTAGTTTAGTAGGATCGAACAGTTTAGATATGTGTCATAGTTAGGGCTGTCCATCGGTCCGGTTTATAAGTCGGTTCTCAATCCGCTGGCAGTCTCCTTAAATTGATTTTCATTGGCGAAAGAATGTTTCATAATTTCTCCACTAGCTCTTTCAATATATATATATTGTTTGTGTCACAAACAAAAAAAGGAGGAGCTAGCATATATAATAGAGTTAGGCTGGGGTGCTATGGATAGCATAGTGACCTCTCGTGCTACGGCTTCATATTCAAGTTTTTAAAATCCAAACGGTCGATCCGAACCGTTCATTATTTAATCCATATTGAAATGTGCTTGGAGACCAAATTTTACATTTTTTGGAATTTTTTTGCTATTTATTAAGATGGTTTCAAAATCGCTGTTTTTATTAAAATTCTGCACCACTGGAAAACAGCGGTTTCAAAAATGCTTAATAAATAGTAAAAAAATTTCAAAAAATGTAAAATTTGGTCTCCAAGCACATTTCAATATGGATTAAACAATGAACGGTTCGGATCGACCGTTTGGATTTTAAAAACTTGAATTTGAAGCCGTAGCACGGGAGGTCACTATGCTATCCATAGCACCCCAGCCTAACTCATATAATATATATATATATATATATATATATATATATATATATATATATATATGCCTAGGGACCCTCCATCAGAACTGTCACTTTTCATCAATGCATGCACCGTACCAATTGAGTGCGTATCCTCTGAGATATCTCAACTTTTGCGTGACCGACGTGTCCGGTGCCTATTCGGGAGTGATGTAGGGGTCAGTATTATGTGTGCTTTTAGATTTGTGCAGAACATATTTAAACGGCTGGGATTTCCATAAAGTCATGCAAAGTTTGAGATATCTCAGAGGATACGAATTCGTACCAATTAATCTCACTGCATGCTTGTTACGAAGAAAGAAATATATATAGTGTAGTATAGGGTCTGCAATCGGGGAATGAATCTTAATTGCAAGACAGGATTTCACATATGTATACTTTATATATTTAATTCTCTTAGAAACACAGCCGTGTCAAATCAGAGCTTCGCATCTTAATTTACTCGACCTTTTTGAGTGGTTGACATGACCACTTGTGTATATGCATGCTAACTCTCCATCTTATTTACCGATCAACTAAAAGCGCGTTCTAAATCCAATCTCATTGGCCATCACAACCACTTGGTAACTAATTAATTACATTTACAATCTGTGAATGAAGTGACTAAAATCACCTCCACTTAATTTATTACTTATATTCTTAGGGGGCGTTTGGTTCGTGCTATTGGAGGCTTATTCCCTGGCATCTCAATATCCTGGAATGTGATTACCGTGTTTGGCAGAACTAACATGGGAATAGACATGGTAATGGATGATTCCCGACTATCTCGATTCCCTCATTCATGGTCATCGTCATAGCCGAAAAAAAGGCAGAACTTTTCCATTCCCACTTCGCAGATATCAGCGAACTGCACGCGTGCGCTTCTTATTTTATTTGGTTAACAGTCTTTTCTTCTTCTTTCCGATCGCCGACTCCAACTTCTCTTCAATCTCCGTCGCCAATTTCTCTAGCTATCTACGATTAAAGTGTTGTGCTCCGACTCCACTCTATCTCCGATCAGGTTTGTTATCTCTCTCTTTGCGCTATCCTTTCCCAATTTCAATCCAAAAATTGACGGAAAAACATGACTTAGATTTTGTCCTTTGCCTTTGTGATCATTAGAAGACGATAAATTAAATCAATTGTTCATGACCAGTAACAAAGTAAGTTTTTCTATGAAAATTGTCAACTTAGATTTAAATAGATTGTTCACTGCCACCAAATACGAATAATGCTGGATTCTTTTTTGGGAATTAGTCTGGTTCTTAGTATGTACCCGTACCAGTAGAAGCAATTGTACTTTCTTTTCCAAAATTTCCATACATTTGAATTTCTTACCACAATATTTTGGATTTTAATTTACTCATCTGTCATAAACATTTTTATCTAAGAAAGCCTAACTAACTGAACTAAGATTCGTATGGTGTACTGTATAGAGCAGTGACATATCCTTAGAAATAGTTTTTATGCAACCTTTCATTCTTTCTCTCCTGCGTTAATTCTGCTCCTATTTGCTTCTAGTCTATTCTCCAATGGTGAGTAAATCAAAATCTATACTGGTATAAGAGGAGATCGTCTCATAAACATTTTTTTTGTTGTTGTCTTGTATCTGATTAATAAATCAATTGCACTTTGAGCATGTATGTTGGGTAGTCAAAAGGCAAAACTAGATAATAGTAATTTTGGTTTATAGATGCCTGCATCTTCACTGCAATAAGAGCAACTTCTAAATTTGAACAAAAAGTAATTTCTAGATCCTTTCAAAGAAGTTAAATTTATGGTTGGTTCCTTGCAAATATAAACAAAAATTAATGGTCAAATAGGGGCATAGATCCCTAATTTTACTCAAAAAGAAGAGATATTGTGGCAGCTGCAGTTCGTACCAGTTGGAACATTGAATTAAATAGCATCCATACTGGTACAAGAGGAGATCATCTCAGTGACTGTGGCAGATCGTACCAGTCGCAGTTCCAACCCAAGTGAAGTAGCCATATCACATTGCAAAAGGAATAAAGGATTATGAAGGAAATTAGAAGGACGGCTTTAATTTGTGAATATATCATTCTCTTATCTTTAACGGTCCACGGTACAAGGTACCCGGTACACTCACAAGATGATAGGACAATACACAAGCCGGTACTGGTATGACTCGCTGCAAGCTAGAGTGAGTCAGTTCATTGATAAAAGAATAGTGCTTTGTTTTGTGCCTCAACTTAAAAAATTGTTGGAAATGTTTCATTTTTCATATCTATGGAGGAGCAACTATGAATGACACACTACCTAGTGGTGTTCCTGGCACTGGTCTATGTGAAGGATCTGACATGGGAATTTTCATCAGAAGTGTTTATTATCCTGATTGTGTGCATTGTCATGGGTCTCTTTACGATCTTCTGCACCATCTCTCTGTGGAATTGTTTTGGCATATCTCATGTACCTGTTTTCGCTCGTACTTGTTTATGTGCTAGATTATAAGTTTGGCTGGTCATAGAATCTGGTATGGTGAGAAAATATCATTTTTTTTTCAAGGCTGAGAAAATGAATATCCATTTTTTTTTTGTACCTACTATGTTGTGATCTCTTGAATATTTTGTAATGCTGTGTAATGATTTTTAATATTGTAAAATTATTGTATTGGATATCTTTATTTGACATATTATGTGATGAGCAGTGACGAGTTTGTGGTGATATCTTTATTCGGTACATTTAACATTTATTGCCTACAAATACTACATCTTGTAAAATATGTGATAACTATGGTCAGGACACGCTGAAACCAAACCTGACCAGAAATGTACTGTACTAATAAAATAACATAATTTAGTTAATAATTAATAAATAGTGAAGTTATGTCTATAGCCATTGCAATAGCTATGTGTAAATTAAACATGGGAATGACTTATTTTTGGGAATGTTGAAGCAATAGCTATACTCGAACCAAACATGGTAATGACACATGTCCTGGCATGACATTCCCTGGAATAACTTATAGCGCGAACCAAACGCCCCCTTATGTTTACCGTAGTCTTCAACACGGGGTGGATAGAGAAATTAAAATACTATGGATATACATACTATAAATTTTGTGATTATACATGATTTTCTATATATTTCCGAATAAAATACTATGAGTACCAGTGTTATAAAATGTGGTATGCGGAAGGCTACTGCATACCGCATATATGGTGTACGGCTGCATATGCGGATTTTTATGCAGACTTATATATGCGGATTTTTCATTAAATATTAAATATTTAGACCATTTATATCAAATATATTAAATATTTGAGTCATCTATATCAAAGATATCAAATATATTAGAATCTTTTTTACTCTTTATTAATAAAAAAATATGCAATCATCTCAATCAAATATAATTGGTACTGTTTTAAAACATTCATACATTATATATATTAGAACCCTTTTTTTCTTTTGGGCCAATAGCCTGTTAGGCAAATACATAAATGGGCTGCACATTCAAACTTGATTTTGTAGCGCTCTGCGGCTCTCTCATATTAATATTAACCGGAATATAATAAGTATTCAAAGCGCTGGGCATTTGCTCAAATGAGGACGGTTGAAGTTCTCTTGCGGAATGTTGTCAAGAGCAAATGACGAGTATTCTATGACATTTGCTCGCTTATTGTTAAGACTTACGAGGACGGTTGCATTAGCCATCCTCCCTTTCCCAAGAAAGAACTTAATTAATTCATGGCATGGCTGATGCAGAAGCCGACCAACGAGAGCCAAGTAAAACCATTCTTAGATTTATATATGGATCTTCAATTTCTAGATCTGCTTTGCATTTTTTGGAGCTAAACCCCGAAAATCATAACTGCAAGCACAGTGCTTTGTAGGCATAATGGTGTACTAGCACAGCTTGACAAGAAGAATTTTTTTTATAAACCATAATTAATAAATGAAAATTTACTAAACCAGTATTACTTTTTTTTTTTTTCAAAAATCATAAAGACTGAATTGCCAATCCAGTCTCCTAATTTTATTTTTCTCGGTCTCACCTTTTTTTTTTTTTCTTCAGTTTTTCACAATTTTCACCACAGAAGATCCCATTTTTATCAAATGCGTCGGTTGGTAAAGTATCCAAAAGTGTTCTATCAGTTCTTCATTGCAGATGAATCAAATTCAAATATAATATTAAATTTGTGAAGTTCATCATGTTATGGACACATAGAAGAACTTTTTTTACACTATTGGAAAAAATAGAACTAGGATCGGTTATATACGCATATTAGTATCGGTTCACAACCGATCCTGATCAGGGCGATACAGATACCAAACAAAACTGTATCGGTTTTACGACTGATCCTAATAGTTACTATCTGGATCGGTTCCTACCTAAGAACCGATCCAGATAAGAAGTCATCTGCATCGGTTGTACTATAGAACCGATCCAGATGGATATTTTAAATTAGATTTTTTTTTAAAATTCAGAAAACAATTATCTGGATCAGTTCTTATAGTAGACCCGATCCAGATGGAAATTTTAAATTAGATTTTTTTTAAATTCATAAAACAATTATCAGGATCGGTTCTTACATAAGAACCGATCCTCATAGTTATTTTGGCTTTTTTTTTTGAAAATGCTACTTCGATCGGTTTCTTAGATAAGAACAGATGCTGATGCTTTATTGAATTTAAAAAAAATATTTTTTATTAAATGACTAGCTTCCATATTTATTTAGCTTGCCAAAATGCTAATTTATCACAAATCCTAAATTATCAATAAAACACATCCTAATTTAATTATCAATAAAACACATCCTAAATTAATTATCAATAAAACACATCCTAACTTATTACAAAATATTCATGTTCATATATGCATGCAAATTCGGATAAAACACCCTAAATTGTTGTACTTCTTCTCGGCTTTATCTCTTTCAGCAAAATTTGGACCCACATTTGGCGAAAGTCGGCCAAGCGTTGTACTGTATATTTAGCGGAAATATCCTGCATTTTTAGAATTTAAAAGAGCATATATATACAATTAAATTGTGTATTTTATTATATTTGAAGCAACAATGCTTATTTTTGGAAAATTTATAAATGCATATATACCTTTAATTGCGAAAAAACATCGAGGATTTCCTTTATTATGTCTTGCATGAGCAACATAGTATAATATGCACATTCCCAACCGGCTGGTTGTTGTGGGCACTATATAACAAGTTTCAAAAAAATAAAATGTTTGTATTACGAGCATACAAATGGCTTATATGTATATTCACAAAAGTGTGCATCTAGGTCATTATAATCATATCGCAATAGAAACTATTACCTTGCAATCGTTACGAATCGTTAAAGAAGTACCCAATTCCCTCATGAAGATGCTATTGGATATGAAGACATTGAACAATCAGTACTTACGAGACATATTTAAAATGATAATATAATAATAAAATCATTAATATTCTAAACAAACGTAAAATTTAGGAAGACACTTACTCCTCGATAGCAGCAGTGATCATTAGCATTCTTTTACACTTCTTATCTGAATTGTACACGTACAATGCACGTTCTCTTGGCAATATCCAATGATTTCTGCATGTTAGGTTTGTAGCATGTCATATTATTCAACTTCTATGAATTAAAAGAAATAAAATAAAATTAGAATATATATATATATATATATATATATATATATATATAGAGAGAGTTAGGCTGGGGTGCTATGGATAGCATAGTGGCCTCCTGTGCTACGGCTCAATATTCAAGTTTTCAAAATTCAAACGGTCGATCCGAACCATTCATTGTTTAATCCATATTGAAATGTGCTTGGAGACCAAATTTTACATTTTTTGAAATTTTTTTACTATTTATTAAGCATTTTTGAAACTGCTGTTTTTCAGTGGTGCAGAATTTTAATAAAAACAGCGATTTTGAAACCATCTTAATAAATAGCAAAAAAATTCCAAAAAATATAAAATTTGGTCTCCAAGCACATTTCAATATGGATTAAACAATGAACGGTTCGGATTGACCGTTTGGATTTTGAAAACTTGAATATTGAGCCGTAGCACGGGAGGTCACTATGCTATCCATAGCACCCCAGCCTAACTCTATATATATATATATAACACTAACATCTGATGGTAAGGTATGAAGATCAATCTCTTGTCCCGATTTTCTCGAAATACTTTCCCTATGTATTGAAGAACACGTCATCGGTCATTATTCAACAGATTGGCATTCTTTTGATTGGGGTCCATGAAACCAACCTGCTCATTGGGATATTCCTCCTTGAGGTATTTGTGCCAATACCTACAAAATAAAGACATAAAGGTGATCTCAATTTTGTGAAATTTGAATTATAAGTACTAAAATTCTGTAATTATTACGAATATTAACTCACAGCATCCAGATCTGAACAACTGGTACAGTGAGCCACTCTCGTGGTGTAAGTAAGGCCGTATAATCATCTGCATAGACGCATATGGAGTCATCTGAACATAAAAGATCAACTGGCGAATCGATTTCGATTGACTACCATCTATCTCCAAAAACAGATCACGAATCTGCTTGAATGTCCGTCCCATCTTGTCAAAATTGATACTATCAAATGCCTTGTAGTGACTCATTGCTTTCGAACCTCCAGGAACGCCTAATTCTTTGTCTGGTTCCTGCAAAATTTCATAATAAATTGAAATAAAATCCAAAGCCAACTATAACTCTATCACATAGATACTAATTCGGAAGTATAAGAACTTGTAACAATAATATACCTCATCTGAACCTACCACTATCTTGGACATTGACCATGCAGTGAAACTGCCGAGGGCATCCTTTAGGGTTTCCTGCTCGCCGTTTGGTACAGGTAATGGGATGTCTAAGAAGTCTGCATTGCAAATACCATCCACGATTACTCTTGCATGGTCGGGCGGCATCGGCCTGCTGTGAATTGTTCCACCGGGTATAACTGGAACATGAATTGCCCCCATGGCCACTTGAATAGTGTTTCCATTGACAACTGCCTAGAGTTTGCAGCTTAGTTCTGCCTCCTATTCAAATATATGTATTTACTCGAATAAACTAAAAGTATGAACACTAGAACATGTAATGAAAAATAAATTAAAATCTGAATATTATTGAATTTGAATTTGCATTACCTTAGTTAACCCGGAAAGATCTGCAATTGGTTTGACTGACTGGCAGCTGCTCTGAAGAACTTTTGGGGTAAACGTCTTCTCTTGTTGGCCCATTGTCTGCTGAAGCCAAAGTGCAAGTTCAGACTTCATTTCTTGCCTTATTTCTGCTCGTAGTCTCTCATCTATTTCTCTTACTTTCACCTCCACTTTTGCTTCCACTCTCGCTTCAATTTCTGCTTCGGAACTCGAGGGAGCGCGTCTCCTCCTTATTGAACTCTTCTCGTATGTTTTTCTGATTAGAACCAAACCTCCCACTCCTCTCACCCTCCCAGGATGTTTCGGATTTGGCATAGATTTTCCGAGAACATCGTCATATTGTTCGACGGCCAACAAGCTTTGTTTCAGAGCCGCCTCTTGTTCTTCATGAAATGACAACATGTTATAATGTAATAAATTAAAGTTGAGGTTTCAATGAATGAAAATATCTAAAATCCTCACAATTTTCTTGATGACCGGTACATATGTTTCTGGAAAGCGTTCCTTGGTCTCCTTATCGAGCTTTTGTCTTCCTAGTCTCCATGTGACGTGCCTTTGCTCAATCGACATATCAAAGATCTCTTATGGTTTCAATGCACTTGTTGAGCCTTGGGAAGACGTGTTAGTTTGTAATAATCTAGAAGTCAATAATACGATAATTTATCATAAAGCTTTGTTCATGAATTGGATGATTAATATCATTTTGTTGCCTTGAGTATTATTGCATTTATGGATCATTTCGAGTTCATGACTGAAATTGTGAAACTCCATAATATAGATGATATATACTCTTAATCTTAAAAGGTCACTGACCAAGGTAATTAGCAGGAACACTAATTGCCGTTATAAGGTTAGTATGTGGATTAAAAGATAGTTAAGTTTTACAAACCACCTGACATGAGATGTCATTTTAATCACATAGATACATGTTCTAGGAACATGGTATTTGACAGACCCCGAATGAAACATTAAATAGAATTGTGTTCGTGTCATTTATGTTTTCATTCAGTGTCACGTTCTACAGTATGAGGTATTTATCATTTCCACTGAGAAATATGTATGTGTGATTTTCCACCGCTGTCTGTAAAAAGCAGTCATAACGGTAGCATTCCCATATATATAACTTAGCTGAGGAAGTGATAGTCTACCAATAATACTATTTGTCCTTCGTATTTTATACGAGCTATAGCATCACTGGGCCTCTTGATAGAGTAAGATTATCAGCGCACGGTATGATTACAAGAGTAATCATATTTGATAATCTGCTCAAGATCAAGAAAAGATTAAGTTTACAAGGATGACACACATCTACCTTGAAACTAATCTGATAGCTATGAGACAGAAGAACAGACACAAGTAAATTGTTTACTGGATCGTGATATTGTACTGTACAGCATCATCTATATAATTGGATGGTCATGATGTGTTGCCAGACGCCACCCATGATTATAGAAGTTAAAACAGTTTTAACTCTATTTACCAACATAACACAGATCCTATTGGGTCACACCATATAGGAGTTAATCGGAGAATCTTATTGTGATTAATTATAAATTGGTTATGATCAATAGTAAGATGGTTATAATTAATTATACGTGTTATAATTAAATTATAAATGTTATGTAAAAATAACAAGCAAAAACATTGGTTAATTTATAAATGTGCCGGAAACGTTGTATAAATTACCGAAACAACAACCGCAAGAAAAATATATATAATTGTTCAGAATAATTATACGAATATTATTTGTGTTCGGGCCGAGGGCATTCGAGTCTTTTCAGATTCGTTCTTATCCGCATGACATGTCATCGATCCTATCCAGATGACACGTCATCGATACCGAAACAAACAACCGCAAAAAAAATATATATAGTTGTTCAGAATAATTATACGAATATTATTTGTGTTCGGGCCGAGGGCATTCGGGTCTTTTCAGATTCGTGCTTATCCGCATGACGTGTCATCGATCCTATCTAGATGACACGTCATCGATCTTATCCACATATCATCCTTATCCATTCAATGGTATATCTTGTAAATAGGCATATGTTGAGGGGTATTTCGGTCTTTTGCAAACCTCCTCAAAAGCCTATAAATAGAGGGGTGCATGTAGAGAGAAAAAAAATCACTAATTCACTTGTATCGATTCGTGCAGAATCGAATCGGTTTTTCTCTCTTTCCCGGTTTCTCTCCCAAATAGTGTTTCGGTTGAGAAAAGAAAGTTATACGTAGTTGACGTATAATCTTGCGAGTTGTTTTGAAGTATATTTAGGGGATTGATGAATAGTGTTTTACCGAATTTCGCGGTATGTCAGTTTTGCTTGTTAATGAAACTGAGTAACCGAAAATTCGTGTTTACGGGTTTTCATCTTTTTCATGTGAATAGTGTTTTTGCAGAATTCTGCAGTTTAGGGTATTTCTAGCAAAAGAAATAAACCGCTCTCCGGTTAGTCCTGGTGGATAACCGATAGAGGCACCATACGTTTGGTGCTCCGAGAAGAATCATTCCCGTGATGTAGCTCTTCTCGCTCGGTCTGCATTCCAACTGTGATTTGGAAACAAGGTATAAATATGTTATATTAATCTATTTAATTGGTAAGTAGATTAAAGTTTTAGAAATCAATCATGGAGTAGATCTGTAAAATGATTAATTGGATTTTGATGCCAAAGGAATACTGAAGGTGGACCGCCTTGGAAAGTTTCCTGATATACCCCGTTTAATCATGAGCTTAAGTTGGCCGTAGAAATTTTTGTTCTATGGTCATTCCGTACCTTAAGCCTAAATGAGTTTTGGTTACCGCGGAACCCCAAAAGTGGTATTCGAAACCCAACAGACGGATCACTAGATGCTTTCTCGTCTGCAATCGCCTACATAGCATCTGTAAGCCTACTCCAAAAACCCTCACCACTGTAACGTTTAGATCCTAAGAAATGCCGATACTCATTTTTGGCCTGATTCACCTTTCCAATCTTGCTGGCAGTCTACAATGTCAAGAAAGTCATTGTAGGCCTTAATTATAAGAAAATTTGAATTCTTAATTAGAGATAAGATAGGCGGTCCGCAGAAATAAACATTCCTCAAATTCCTCCATCTCTCAGTATTTGACAAATACCTCCCAGTCTTTTTCTTCCATATGTTGCTTGGCAAAATCGGGCATCTCACCCGCGTGCCACACTTTAGTCATGTCGGTTCGCCATTTCCTGTGACAAGTTGCCATTTTATGATAATAATAGTCCCTCACTTTTTTGTCATCTTTTATACCCCAGTCCTGTTGCCAAACAAATAGAAATCAAATTTAGAGTTAGTTAATATCAAATGAAAGCTTGTGAACTCAGTACCATGTTATTTTCCTTCAGTGTTTCCCATATTTTCAGCTTGTTCTCTTCTGGGACATCTTTCCAGAGTTGAAAACTTATAGGAACATTCCTTCTCACCAATATACCGAATTCCGTTGGAAAAGACGTTGTATTCTTAGTAACAACCGGCCTGTTAAACTTGTCAAGTTTCAGCCTTTTGTCTTTCTCGTTAAACTTCTCCTTTATTTGGTTAGGCCCTCTTCCTCGTTTCTTAACCGAGGCTGTCTCACTATTGCTTTCCATATCTGAATTTGCAAATAGGTTAACAATATAACAAGTATCAAAATTTGCAATTTCTAACAATTAATCTAAACCAATTATTAACCCAAATTAATCTAAACTAATTAACCCGACAAAATTTTGGTTTGGTAACTAAACCAATTATTAACCCAAATTAATCTAAACTAATTAACCCGACAAATTAATCTGAAATTCTAATGTACCAACAACAATTTCTAATATGAAATTCTAAACAATTTCAAAACATTTCTAAACAATTTGAGGAATTTCTAATCCAAAATTGTAAACAATTTCTAAACAATGTTTTAATCCAAAATTCTAATTAGCAACAACAATTTTCTAATCCGAAATTTCCTAAACAATTCATAAACAATTTTATAAATAGAAATTCTAATTAGCAACAAGAATTTTCTAAACAATTTCTAATCCGAAATTCTAATGTAGCAACAACAATTTCTAATCCGAAATGGTCTAAACAATTTCTAAACAATTTGTAAACAATTTCTAATCCAATTTTAGAGAGGGAGAGGGAAAGGGGACTTACTCGAGTTTGAGAGGGAGAGGGAGAGGGAGGTGGAGCCAACGAGCCGAGTGAGAGTGAGGAGTGGAAGAGAAAGCTTTAATGGAGGAGAAAGACATCACGGAGGAGGAGAGGGAGGAGTAACGAGCCGACGGACTAGGGGTTTAAGGAGGAGAGGAAGAGAGAGGCACAGTGGAGGCTAAGGGTTTGAGGAGAAGAGGAAGAGAGAGGCCACGGTTTGAGTTACTTGAAAACTTTCAATTTTTGGCCAAGTACACGAAGAGCCCTAAATTACTATCTGGATCGGTTCTAACCTTCAACCGATCCAGATAAATAGTATTAAGATTGGTTCCTAGCTTAAGAACTGATCCTAATAACTATCAGGATCAGTTCTGAGTTATGAACCGATCCTGTTGTTTTATTTAAAAAAAAATATAGATATCCTGTTGTTTTATTTAAAAAATAAAATATAAATCACTATATGGATCGGATCCTAGCTTAAGAACCGATCTAGATAGTGATTTATATTTGTGTGGGTGTATTATATTTGTGTATGTGTATGTTTTTAAAATAAAATTAAAAATAAGATCTTTATGTGTATGATATTTTATAAATAAGCTTGAAAATTATTTTAGTATATTAATTAGTTTGAAAATTACTTTAGTATATTAGTTATTTCAAAAATTATTTTAGTATAATAATTTGATAACTTGAAAATTACTTATAACATGAAATAAAATAAGCTACTAAAAAGATAACATTAAATTAAAAAAAAATAACATGTTCAAGAATAACTTGAAAAAAAATAAGCTAATAAGCTAATAAATTACATATACATGAAAAAAAATAAGCCACAAGGAATATTGAAGAATAACTTGCATGCTTCCCAGCGTTCGGTGTTTCAATGCATCATGAAGAAAAAAATAAATTCCTTAAGTCAGCAATATTAAAGAATATTAACTCACATTTTTATATATTTTGACATACCAATAAAAAATCAGCGATTGTTGCCAGTGGAATCTTCTTCAACCCATTCTCCTTCATTATGATCGATGCGCATGTGACATGTTTCATTATCCTCATTGGCTGGTAAAGATACCATGCCAGTGGAAAACGGTGGTATCTCATCAAAATGATCGTATGTTTCTTCGTCTTCCACATTATCAATCCCGATGATACGTCTTTTTCCAAAGATGACAACATGTCTTGAATGATCGGCCGGATCAGTTACGTAGAACACTTGCGCGGCTTGTCTTGCAAGTATAAATGGATCATCCTTGTTGTTAGTTTGTAATAATCTAGAAGTCAATAATACGATAATTTATCATAAAGCTTTGTTCATGAATTGAATGTTTAATTATATATCATTTTGTTGCCTTAAATATTATTGTTTTATGGATCATTTCGAGTTCATGACTGGAATTGTGAAACTCTATAATTAAGATGATATATATTCTTAAGAAGTCATTAACCGAGGTAATTAGCAGGAACACTAATTAACCGTTACTAGGTTAGTATGTGGATTAAAAAATGGTTAAGTTTTACAAACCATTGACACAAGGTGTCATTTTAATCATATAGATACATGTTCTAGGAACATGGTATTGACGGACCTCGAATGAAATATTAAATAGAATTGTGTTCGTGTCATTAATGTTTTCATTCAGTATCAAGTTCTACAATATGAGGTATTTATCATTCCCACTAAGAAATATGTATGTGTAAGTGTTATCTAATGCTGTCCGTAAAAAGTAGTCATAACGGTAGCACTTCCATATGTATAGCTTAGCTGAGGAAGTGATAGTTTGCCAAAAGTATTATTTGTCCCTCGTATTTTATACGAGCTATAGCATCGCTGGGCCCCTTAGTAGAGTTAGATTATCTGCATGCGGTATAATTACAAGAGTAATTATATTTGATAATCTACTCAAGATCAAGAAAAGTTAAGTTAACAAGGATGACACACATCTACCTTGAAACTGATCTGATAGCTATGTGACAAAAGAACTGACACAAACAAATTGTTTACTAGATCGTAATATTGTACAGTACATCATCATCTGTGTAATTGGATGGTCATGATGTATTATGTCAGATGCCTCTCATGATTATAGAAGTTAAAACAGTTTTAATTCTATTTACCAACATAACACAGATCCTATTGGGTCACACCGTATAGGAGCTAATCAGATAATCTTATTGATTAATTATAAATTAATTGTAATTAATATTGAGATGGTTATAAATAATTATACGTGTTATAATTATATTTGTCATATAAAATGACAAAGCAAAAACTAATGGATATAATTAGTTATACTTGATATAATTAATTATAATAAACTATACGTCATTTAGAATGACAAACAGAAACACTGGTTAGTTTATAAACGTGTTTGACATGTTATATAAAAATTACCAAACAAAAACCGCAGACAAATATAATTGTACATAACAATTATACATATTTGATTTGGATAGTTACTATTTACTATTCCTTTGGGTTAACGGGTTTAGGATCCATAAAATAAATCCAACCAATATGAAATAGCAAAATCCAAATTGGATGCCTCTCCAAAACCGCCACAAAAGGGCATTTTGGTAATTTTGGCAACTTCAGGGGTATTTCGGTCTTTTGCGAACCTCCTCAAATGCCTATAAATAGAGGGGCATAGGTGAAAGAGAAAACTCACTAATTCACGTGTTAATCTGATTACTTCGTTAATTGGATTTCTCTCTTTCTCGGTTTACAGTTTTTCGATTGGTAAATAGTGTTTTACCGAATTTTGTGACATTTCAGATTTTGCTTAATAGTGAATCTGATTAACCGAAAGTTTGTGAATAGTGTTATTACGCTTTTTTAGGTGAATAGTGTTTTTGCAGAATTTCGCAGTTTATAGTATTTCTGGCAAAAGAAATAAACCGCTCTCTGGTTAGTCCTGGTGGATAACCAATAGAGATATCACATGAGTGATATTCCGAGTCGATTTCTTCCCTGGTGTAGCTCTTCTCGCTTATCTGCATTCCAACTGTGATATTAATCTATTTTTAATTGATAAATAGATTTAAAGTTTTAGAAAATCAATTATGGAGTAGATCTGTAAATAGGATTAAACTAATCTTCTTGATTCATTTAATCCGTAGCTTAAGTTAGATGTAAAATTTTTTTTTGTTTTACTCTTTCCACACCTTAAGCAAATAAATGGGTTTGAACCGTCAAAACCCAACACTTGTATCCAGCCTTGTTGAAATCCACCAAAATAAAACCATCATCGTCGACTTTAACCCCCCTACGGTTATTAACCCATTTTCACATAAATAACGGTATATTAAATCTTCTGTAATCGAGCTCCCAAATTTCTTCAATAAACCCATAATATGACATCGATGCATGCGATGGTCCGGCACCTTTAGAATCAGACAAATCACTCGAAACAGCTACTAACGTCATTCCATTGTTTTGCACGGTACTCTTTGAATCTTGATTTCTTGTGTAAAATGTGTACCTGTTGATGTCATATCCTTGGAAGGTCCTCACGACATGGACTGGACCAAGAGCCAACAATTTGACAATTTCTTTAATGTTTGCTCCCTTCGGATCTTGCATGACTCTACGTGTAAACCATCCTTCAAACTTTTTATTGTGTTCGCCGATTAACCAATTGTCGGATTTCTTAGGATTCTGTTACCGCAAGAGAGTCATATGGTTGTCCCAAAAAGGATGAACGTCAGTGAAGTGTTGCAAAACATGAAAAATGTGCTAGTGACATTGTTGTACTATCGTGCACGAATAATTTTGCACCGATTGTGCCTATCCGATGAAGTCTACCCTCGTGCCGAGATTTAGGGATGCCGATGGCTTTGACATCATCCATATAATTAGTACAAAACTCAATAACCTCTTCGGCAGTATAAGCCCTTACGATGCTGCCCTCAGGACGATATCAGTTCCTGACATATCCCTTTAACAATCCCATGTATCTCTCAAACGGATACATGTACAGCAAGAAAATAGGTCCACACATCTTAATTTCTCTAATTAGGTGAACGATTAAATGAACCATGATATCAAAAAAAGAGATTAGGGTTTATATATAAAATGAGCCGAATAGAGCCTAAATGGTGCTATATCTAACATCAAATTTGAGAAAAGAGATGATCAATCAATTAATGAACCTGAGAAAAGGAAGAGTGAGATAGCTGATCAATGCCGAGTAAGATAGTTGCTGCGCTAAGAAATGGAGGCGAGGTACGAGGAGGAAAGAAAAATGATTCTGTTCTTTCTGATAGTATCAGGATCCGTTCTAAGCTAGTGTTGGAAAAAGCTAAATATGGATTATTAAGATCCGTTCTTCCTGATAGTATCAGGATCGGTTTTAAGCTAAGAACCGATCCAATTAGTTCATGTGCTGTGCTTTCATTAGCTTTTAGTATCGGTTTTATTGATAAAACCGATCCAGATAGGTATTAGTTTCGGTTGGTTCGTAGAGTCGATCCAGATAGGCCGATCCTGATTACAGTTTTTCCACTAGTGTTATAAACCATAATTAGAAAATAAATTTTTATGAAAACCATGATTATTATTATTTTTTTACAAAAATCATAAGAATCAAAATGCCATTTCGGTCCCTATTTTTGGACCGAATTGTCATTTCAATCTCACTCGTTTTCAAAGTTTTTGAGAAACAAATATGTTGAAAAATTATAAAAATACCTGGAACCGAATTGCCATTTCGATCCCAAAAAAAGAAAAATTCAGGACCGAAATGGCATTTTGGTTCTTATAATTTTTGTAAAAATAAAAGTAATGATGTTGGTTTCATAAAATTTTTTTTTCTAATTATAGTTTATAAACAAATTTCCACATAGAAGACCCATCGTCTTCTAAAAATTTCCCGTGCAAATGGTTTGTACAACTTTTCATATTGTTTGTAGTATTCAGATGTAGTATTCAAAAGTCATATTTTTGGTATTTTCATATTATTAGTACAACTTTTCAAAGCATAAATTGAGATATTCGACAACACTGAGCAAAGTTGCTTATTCAAATTTGACCTCATTTCACTATAAGCAAATAAATGATTGATTCTCTTTGTGTTTGCTAGGCTGGTTGGATGTAACATGTATCAATTTAAAATTGTTCCGATATAATGCTTAATCTAATATATCATATATATAGTATAGGTAAATGATCGCCTAATAGTAAAATCAAAGAACAAATATGGGTGTATATATGGGTCCACATGAATAACTTTCTAATTTAAAAGATTTGAAATCCAACTCTATTGTTTTCTTTTTGACAGAAGGATAATTTGGTCCAAAAATAAAAATCCTCTCATCTCAGATCTGTAGAAATTAAAATTGTAGCTGTTAAAATCTGCACCCTATTTGACATCAGAAAATAGTCGTTGGGCTTAATTTACTACCTAGCATAAATTAAATACTTGTAATTAATTAGGCAAATCGATCATGTAATAATTTAGAAAATAGCCTAACAACTAGCTAGGATGGAATTAATTAGGTAATTATAAATATCCAGTTACAGCATATATGTAATGTAAAAATCAAAATAGCAACACCTCTTATAAATATCCGGCCCATTTCTATTTTAACCAAGCCAAGCTGCAAATTAATATAAATGAATGTGCCAATAATAATTTCTTTTTTAGTTCTATTCAAGGATTAATCATGTCGATTTCAATTTTGAATTATCCAATACTTACACTGCTTGATGCGCGGCATAAATTACCATCTTCTTTATCTGCACAGTAAAGATTTTCAATATCAAATATTTTTCATACTACAGATTGAAACACATGTTACAAAAATGAAAGACAAAACAAATCAAATATAATTCTTATAAATGGAAACATATCACATATACTTAATTTGCATCATTATATTGAAAAGATGCTCAAACGTACTGTTACCTTTCTGATAGCTACTATCAGATTTTCAAAAAAAAAAAAAAAAGATGCCCAAACAAACCCACCTCGCTCCCCCACACTATCTTTATATAAAATTGTTCAGTAATTTTAACATTTCAAAATGACTCACAAAGAGGGATATAATTGATCGTTTTCAGATTCTAAAAGAGGCATATATAACGATACAGACATTAATTTCCAGGTTTTCATAAATTAATTAATGGTGATGGGTTAATGTATGATATATATGTATCGCTCCTGAATGATACAAAATTTTCAGATCAAGGATGGGTTATGTAAGTTGAGATGGGTTAATAACTAATTTTCAGATTAGTGATGGGTTATGTAAGTTGAGATGGGAAAATAACTAATTTTTAAGTTTTGATTGAAAAATATCTAATTAACAAAGTTATGATGGGTACATATCTAAATTTCTCAAATTAAAAATTGGTTAGCAAATGTTTCATTCCATATATACTTGCGTTTTTTTTGTGTAAAAGAAAAAAATTCAATTATTTCCTGAATAATCATTTTTTTCAAATACGAACAATAAACGACCATTTTTTTAATACCCTTAAAAAAAGAAAATTTTAAAAATGCCCTCCAATTTTTTTTTTTATATAAATCCCCCGGCCGCCTAGTCCACAGGCGGCCCAAAACACAAGCGGACCGCCCACTACTAGAATTTCCGCTTTTTTCAAGGGTAGCATTTGTATTTTCAAGAGTAAGAATGACTCTTGGAAATAAAATTGAGTTTGCTGACACATTTAACTATTTTCAAGGGTAGTCCTTGGAAATAGTAGCGCATGGAAATCCTTTATGCCAACCCTTGAAAATGCTTATTATCCATCCTTGGAAATACTTTTGCACAACCCATGACCCACTAAACAGAACGAATACTATATTTTATTGAGAGCCCATATTATTTTCAAGGGACTACTCTTGAAAATATTTTGGTAAGTCTGTTTATACTATTTTATAGTAAGGCCCTTGAAAATACTGAAGCACAATACTCTTGGAAATATTTTATTAATTCAATTTATATTATTTTATAGTTAGACATATTATTTCAATGAGACTACTATTGAAAAAGTTTAGTTCCTATAGACAATAATATTCCTGTTTATTTGAGATGCCGCTTTAAATGTTCAACAAAAGTAAATCACAGCAACAAGCAATATTTAATTATTATATGATCAACAAACCGTTTTGTGAGTATTTAATTCAAGTACGTCTTAAAATATGGCATTATTTTGCATTAGAGATATTTGAACTAATTGGTATAACAAAGTTTTGATCAGCTTTTCAATCTTATACAATGCTCCTCGTAATGTACTTATAATATATATTGCCTGGTAAAAATCTCAAATAAATGAAGGTATTATAAAGCAACAATAATTCACATGGTGCTCCTATGCATACAAAATTTGCTCAATTATAAAAGAGCTGAGCACTTAATTATTTTTTAGTATTTGACCAGAAGAGAAATTCTAATCAATTAAAGACATGATATATTTGCTAAACATTCTTTTGTTCTAAACCAAATAAAACACATGACATTATAGTTACTACCATTTATAATGAATTCTCAAAGTCTGACCTCATGAAATGCAAAAACTGGTACAATAGTACGTGTTGCTAGTGCAGTACTTTCCTGTACAAAACCCCAAATTCAACTCATTTAGAAAATCCATAAAAATGTGAAATAAATCATGGTAAAAGATCTTAATATTCTGAGAATTTTGGTACCAAGAACACTCAATTTGGAGTTGTAGTTTTTCCTGTGAAAATTATACAAAACTGGTTGTCAGAAAATAAAAAAACTGGTACAGAACCAAAACTGGAACAAAACTGATATTGAGAAAAACTCAAGTTTGGCATAGCTCTAGGCAATACAATGAGGTCAAATAAATTGTGGGTGCAGATTATGACTTCCTGAAATTTTAGACACAAAAAACATCCAATTTGGGTCTATGGTTTGTTCTACACAAAAATAACAAAACAACATGTCAGAATGATCCAAACTGCACCTCACAAACTAAAAAGTGATGAAATAAATTGTTAAAAATATTAAAAAATTAAGGAAAACATGCACACGTGTTGTATGAAATCATCAAATTGAGGATCAAGGACACTACAAACTGACCCATAGTACATGTTGCTTTTGCACTGTGTATTGACACATGAACTTAGTATGCGTCTCACACTCAATCCAGTAGCATAGATGCAAAGATATTAGTTACTTCTTCTTGCTAACTTTTTGAAATTGGACAATTCAACTCTATCTTGAGGTATTCAAATCCAAGATTATTATCACTGTATACACTTATGTTCAACTAAGATACTTTTTTCCGGTAAGAGAAGAACAAAAAAATTACCTGCATGCGGCCAGCTGTATCAACAAGAACAACATCTGATTTATTATGAGCAACTTCTTGAATAGCTTCTTTAGCAACAATTGCCGGATCCTTTTCATACCCCTTCTCGAATATAGGTATCTGTCAACTGTGCTATGGGATTGTTTTGTTATATAACAGTCTTAGAATATCTAGCTACTATCTAACAAAGCAATCCCATAGTACTGTTGCCTGCTATGATATGCAATCCCATAGTAGATGCACCACTATGCCATGATAGCACAAGAGCAGAATTTGCCACTGTAACGGAAATAACAGAATGAGCTCAGTGTCACTTATTATCTCTAACAAGAGCTCAAGTTTGGTACCAGACATGGAAATGACCAGATCGTTTTTAAAGCACTGATATCCTTTGTTTATTTTTGATAAATTTCAAGTTTTCAACCATCCAAACAAAGGGACAAATCAAACAAAGACATGACTCTCTGACTTCTTCATACCAACAGAACCAAAGCTGCGGAAGAGTTTGTAAACACAAATCAAGATTTAGTTCTATTAAATCTAGCTAGTTAGGTTTGATCTTATAAGAGGGGAGGAAAAACCATTATTACTTGCAAAGTTTTCAATACTTGACTTAGTATACCTACAAAGCAAGTTTTTTTTATTCATTAGACGTATTATTGAGAAAAAAAAGGTGCAGGTGTTACAAGATAAAAGATGGGCATGGATCATCTGACGGGTGCTTTTCTGCTCTTTGATGATTCTTCCTTTTAGCATGAAAATATAAAATTTAGCTTTAATTAAATAATAAAAAATGCAATTCAAATGAAAATCTATGTTCCTTTATTGAAAATGACATATAACCTTACTGAAGAGATGCAAAAATTTACTATACATCCTGAATACTAGTACATACCAGTAATAAACCTGATTTTAGTTTCTGACCATCACATTGCACCAAGACATATGAGCAACTTATTGCAACAATTTCACTTAAACCAAATAACTTAGGCGCAACAGTAACTGTTCTTGCAAGTGACATCTCCAAAAAATAAAAGCAAAACCAACTTTCTCAAACTTCTCAGTTTAGATTGTATTGCGGCTGAGTTTGGATTAGGCCATGGTAACTAAATTTCTATAGGATCAATGTTTGCTAGATTTATTTTCTTAAGAGCTTGTAGCTCATTAACCAGTCATAATTTGTACAGGAGCAAATCTTGTACCAGGCCTACTCTTCAACATTAACATACTCATTGAGTTACAAATTGATTTCTTACCGATTTCAGTCTTGCTACTTGCCAAACTGAACTAAAAAAAAAACAGCCCCCCTGGTGGTCCTTCACTGGCATTAGTTGGAATCAAGACTTGTTTAGAAAGCAAAAGAATTTCAAATCCTGAGTTGCTTATCTAGCCTCAGTACACACAGTGGATTGTTTTAGTTGAACGAATTTGTCCAAAACATTCGACCTTCTAAAACAAGAAAGACACTTTCAAGATGATAAAAGGGTGTTTGCACAATGTATTTTGCCATTATTGCAAATAATGCCTTATATTTATTATATTTGCACTAAGAGCACTGTAAGAAGCAAAGACATTGACTTCACCAACCACAGAGTACTATAAGAAGCAAAGACAAGTGGATGAAGACCTTGGACTACAAATTTGAAAGGGGATTGGTTCAGTTCATATGAAAAAAGGGAGAGAAATTAGTTATTTTCTGCTACATAGGAGTTATGTTTTTAGAAATTATTTTAAATGATTAAGTTTGTGGGCAATTAATTTGCAAATAGGTCAGATCGATTAGCAAAGATTTCCCTCATCTCATTCAATCCGAACCTTCTCCCAGATTGCACCAAGACACCGCCTCCTCTCCAGCACATTAATCTCGCTTATTTCCTTTATTCTTTGGTGCGGTGTAAATCAGGTAAAGGGTTTCATCAAGCCAACAGTAGCCGTGAAGAAAGTACCAGGTAAATTTTGGTCTTATCATGCATCTATTAGCACTCGTAAAATGGTGAAACTGACTAAAGGGTAGTGCATGATTTTGTTTCATGATGTGATTTTGGGAGCTTACGAGCCATACTATAGGAAGGAAGGAATTACTTTTGAACGGTCAGCTATTAATGGTAAATAGATAGTCCAAATAAATTTTCTTCATTTGTCCCTTTTTCAGAAAATTGAAGGCTATAAAGAGATGGTCCAAGTAAATTGCTTTAGGATTATAGTACATGTTAATTTTTGACAAGATTGTGACGGAGTAAGTATTCTCAGTTGGTCAACCCCCCACACCCAGAATTTCATATTAAAGCCTCCATTGAATCCAAAATAACTAAAAAAAACTATACAAGCGATTCTGAAGTAAGTATTGTGACGGAGTAAGTATTCTCATTTTATTAGTTTTTTGTTCTTGTAGGCTTTAAACACAATGTATATCCAGTGGACTATTTTCAGAAAATGTCTCTCAACTTAGTTTTTATTTTTTTTGTCTTTCTCATATTATTTCCCTATTTCTCACATTGTATCAATTCCACATTGGTTTTCATTATTAGGCACTAAAAGCTGAATAAATGGTGAATTGCAGCGCTGAGGGGCTAATGGAGGCTCAATTGGTCATAATTGAATATTATTGTAGCCTTTGCCATATTTGCTAATATGCTACTATAACTGCTTGATTTTAGCTCTGGTCGAGTTGTTGTGTGCAATATTCATGTTCTCTTCAATCCAAAGAGATGAGATATTAAGCTCGGTTTTTACTTGGGGCAAATAACCGCGCTATCCAGAGCCAGACAGTACTGCCCTTTCAATTTTCTTTGTTGTCCATTTCTTTTTATTTTCGTTGACTGTTTTGGAGCATTTTCTGAGATGTTTAATGATGCACTGTTATTCAATATGAACATCACTTTTTGTATATTTTTAGGTAGCAACTGTTCAAGGTCTTTCAGGAATTGGGTCTCTACGCCTAGCAGTAGCATTTATAAATAGATACTGCCCTAATTCTAAAGTTTTGATTTCATCTCCTACACGGGGTACGTATTTTGGATTTACTTTTTTGTTGGTATCCTTGTTTCGTCATGCCAATTAGGGCTGCAGTTTGCTTGTGGAAGAGATGAATGCACACTTGGTTTTACATGCTGGCCTTATAATTGACTTCTATATAGGTGGCAATAGCATTAAGAGTGAGGCTATGGTACTATATATGCATAGTGCATATTGGTCCATCCTACAGATCAATATTTTCATTTTTAAAGTCCAAATGTCAATCTGAGTTATTCAACATGATTTCTATATAAGAATGTACTAGCATGCAAAATTTATATTTTAATCCTTGGGGGATTATCTTTTGTATTCTTGGCATTTGTTTGATTAACTAATGTTGAATTGAAAACTAACTAATATTTTGGTTTTAGCTGAAAAGCTTTAGTTCGATGATGACAAAAAGCAGTCCAGATTCATAAGCAAGTTAATGAACTTAAGGTACTTTCATATATACTTGTAGTTATTTATTCTATGCTTTTGGTGCTTGTAGTATTTGTTTTTTTTTTTTTTTTTTTAACAAGATCTTACCGATCTATTAAAATTTTCTACCTTCTTTTCATACAATGACTTGCTTTTTGAAAATATTTTGCTAAATGACTTGCAAGGTAACCTTCCTCTCTCTTAAGTATTTTTTTTTTCGAAATTTTTGGCAAAGGTTGTTCCTCCATCTAAAATAACTTCTCATTTTTGAGAAGTTAAAGCCTTAGTGATGTTTCACTTGTGCTGTTAATTCTCAATTGAAAAAATGCAGATTTTGCTTTCTGACAATCCATAATTGTAGTTGTCAATTAATAGTAACTTATGCTTTTTTCATATTTATTATTTGGATAGGTAAACTTTATTTCATAGATTTGAGTATGGCTCATACAGTTATAGAGGATACGACATTGAGAATCATTTCAATGAATATGCTGGTTTTGATTGCGACTATATACAACCAGTAAGTTCAAAAATAATGATGAACTTTCTAGTCTATAGCCCAAAATTAAGAGGCTTTATTTGACAATTAATGATATTTGTAACTCTGCTTTAGATATCCATATAAGGAGGGATAGTTTTCTCCTTTTTCAAAAGGTATCAGAGATTATATATCTTTTCAAGCCTGCTATTTTTTATGATACTGGTATCAATATTGCTTGCCTTCTCTTCTATTTTCTATTATTTAGACATTGGTACAGTACAGGTACACTGATACAAATCACTTGATTAAAATTGTGAAAATGACGAGACATTGGTACAGTACTAGTACAGTACAGGTATGCCAATTTCTGAAAATGTTTCCTGCTTTGGTTGCTTAATCAAGTTTAAACTAGTATTTCATTATACCTATCCTTGCTTGTATGACCATAATTATATGCAAAGCATTTTTTATTAATTCAAATTGCACCTCATATCATTATTATATTTGCATTGATGCCTCCTAATTGTGTTTGTGATCATCATCGAACATTGGTTTATCTTAGCAATTCTAGTTTTAAAATTGCATATAAAGTGGTTAATTTGTCTCAAACACGTTGAATTAATTGAAAACTAGCCTCTCCACAAGCAGTTGATGTAAAGAACAAAAAACTATTATTTGGTTGACATCTGGTTACTTTTTTTATCAAATTTACACTAGCAAGATAGTCAAGTTAAAAACACAACATGGAGTGATAATAATGAGATTCATTCTACCATAATTAGATACTACTTTGACAATTGACACACTGATCATTATAACCAAAGATACCCAACAAATTAACCTTGTCAATCTATTGTCTGTTTATAATGGTATGGCGATGTTAGTCCTGGGTACCAACATGTACCTTCTATTATTGAAATTTTATTTATTATTATTTAATTTCAATTATTGAAATTTTAGCAACTGAGATTTAACTTATACCTTCTATAGTGAGGATAAGTCAAACTATATGTCCAGGCAAAACTTACCATCGTCCATGATAAACAGCAGCAAGGTAGTAGAATTTTTAGCAACTTATCACATTTTTGCAAAATGCATTTCCAAGCTAATAATAATAATATAATTCTCATAATTTATTTTCTTAATATTGTAGGTAACAGACTCGATAATTTCACATGGATGTTTTCTTATTATTGTAGGTAGTAATCTACCTTCAACTTTAACCAGACCTTTTAGTGTCCAAAAGTGCACATTTTGGTGAATTTACAACCTCTAACATATCAACAAACTAGGTGGTAACTTATTATGTGAATTTTTGTTAACTTATAGCATAGTGGGTATATTTTGGGTATATTAGTAGTGTGCAAGTTCACAATATTGTGTTGTAAAGGGTTTTTCACTTTCTTTTGATACAATGTGTTAATTATGCTATGTTAATGATTTATGCTTATTAAATGCTTTGCAATCTCTTTTCTCAATGTGTTTTTTATCAATTTGTAAGATGTGTTATCAGTTTGAATGAGAATTGGAGATTGTAAATAAATATTGGGTTGGTACCGGGAGAATAATCCAATGAAAGCATTTTGGTACAAAAAAAAAAGAGACTAATATTTCCAGGGGTATATCCATGGAAACAATGCATAGACTCATTTAAATAATAGCACAAATATCTGACCAGGTGGGGTCCACTTTTGCTGGCCATGGATATGTTGGGGTGGGTCCCCCATAAACTATCCTTGAAAATACTCAAGTGGGTCCCAGGGGTGTCACCCTTGGAAATGTTCAAGTGGGACCCATGTTCCCTCCCCTTGAAAATAATCTGGTGGGCTCCACGATGTTCCCCTTGAAAATAATGTAGACTGTGGCCAAATTTGAAAGTATTTTCAATGGTACTTTTTCCAAGGGTAGTCTCTTGAAAAAAACTAGAAAATAGTATTTCCAACGGCCCCCTTGGAAATACTGACTATTTTCAAGGAGAGTATTATCAACGTTAGTATTTTCAAGGGTAGCGCTTGAAAATGACGATTTTTGGGCTTTCCAAGGGTAAGCCCTTGAAAAAAGAGTGAATTCTAGTAGTAGCCTGGCCCACGGATGGATCACAGCACTAGCAGACTGCCCGTGGAACAATGCTCAAAGCCCAAATAACCAACTGGGGAAATATTAATATTCCCAAATGTCTTTACACATCTATCCAACATACTCGTCAACTTAATTGACAACTTACCATCCTTTGGATAAGAAATATCAACTGTCTCAAGATGCTTGACCAGGAACGAAACATCTTACTCGGAATCTATCAAGTTTTCTCTGATTTGGTAGTAAAAACAACAAAGTTCACAAGTAGAACATGACCATCATGCATTTTCAAATAAAAAGTTACCAGCATAGAAAAAGACATAAGAGTATATAAACCAATTTAAGAGAGAGAGAGTACTTTTTGGAGAGACATTTCAAAGTAATCTTTTGCAGAAGAGGAGAATGCTCAAGGAAACAAGTTATCAAATCAAAATTATTAATCATGTGCCAAGCTATAATTTTCAAGCTCTTCAAGTTCCTGAAGGTTCTGCACTTAGAAATATCCTTCTTCCATTGTTCCTTGTTAAAAAAAAAAAAACAGAGAATCATTTTTAAATTTTAAAGGGAACATCCATCTTACATTTTAGTTGAAAAAGTTTTCAATAAAGGGGAACATCCATTTATGTCACTAGCTAGTATAGAAATGGAATTGAAGAAACAACAATACATTCATTTGGGAAATGCGGTTTTATTTATTATGCAAGTAATAATTTTGAGTAACACAAACATGATTATGTCCATGCCAAATAATGGCAAGAAGGAAATTAATGAATTTGAGTGTTGGTTTCATAGAGATGAGAAAATATGTGTTTTACCTTTAAATCAAGATCTCATAATTAAAAACAACTTCAAACTTGTAGCATTTGAGAGACCACTAAGAAGTTGTGCATTGGGCAGATCATTAACATCAATTTCCTCATCATTCCCATATAAAGTGATTTGAGCATTTACTAGAGAGGTCAATTTCTCCAACGAAATAATTCTGATGTTGTTCTTACCAGAACAGATGGACAGAGCAATAAGACTACGGCAACAAATTCGCATGTGCTGATATTGACATCAAAAGTGAACAAACAACTTCTTCACCACGTCAGAGGAAATGTTAAATATAAATAAATCACAGTATTCTAGCCTGAGGCCTTTGAGAGAGGGGCAGCCCAATAAAAGCTTTTGTGCAAAATCATCATCAAGACTTAAGTGGCCTAGCATCAAAGTTTGGAGAGAAAAAAGAGCTATTGATTTGGGTCTAATAATAGTCATCACAGGAATTGATTCGACAGACAACACAAGGTCTTCTAGGCATTCACATAAGAACATCGAATCGGGAAAAATCAACAGAGCATCTACACTAGTTAATGAAATGCAGACCCAAATCATGTGAGGCATTAGCAATGCTGCACAATCAAGCCATTCCATTGAAGGCCCATAAGAGGTATCCACAAATCACCTTTGATATAGAACTTTTCTCAAACAAGATTGCCCTCTATTTTCAAACACACTATCTACAAACCGGTTAAACTGGTCACAATCATAGTTCGAAGTTCAAGGCCGGCACAAAAGCCCAAGTGTTTCTCCATCTTTTGGAAAGTATGCATATTTGCACAACCTCTTTTGCGGTAAGACCGGAGAGGATATGGTTCAAAACATCATCAGGCAGTCTACTAATCCAGTCAACCATGTCATTCATGGTTCAATGTTCAAAGAAACCTTGGATCAAATCCTGTGTTAACATACACACACAAAAAAAAAGATATGTTGTTACTGGCACCATTATTGGTTTGTTTGTAATAAGGTAATAACTAATGAAAGTTTCAGTCAGCCTTTGTTAGCGGTGTAGAAAAAAAAAGTAACATATATATGAAAAAAACTAAACCCTAAACCCTAAAACTTGTTCTAAATTGTGAATGGAATAGGATGGTAACCAGGCCCCATGTAAGCCCTATTAATTGTGAATGTAATTTAGTACCTCAAACTTGTTCTAAATTAATTGTGTTCTACTATAATTGCAGATGGACCGCAGTTGGATGTACGAAACATCACGTCTATTGGATGAATATACGACAGGTGTCGAGGAATTTATTAGAGTTGCTATGAAAGATATGGCGAATAAGGGGAGTACAATGATGTCGTGTCCTTGTCGTGATTGTAACAATGGTCAAAAATTTTGCAACCCGAACCAAGTGAGGAGCCATTTAATCCGTCGTGGATTCAAGCAAGGATATAAGTGTTAGATATGGCATGGTGAGAGTTTTCCAACCGACATAGGTACTGGTACTGAGCATCAGGATTACCATACCGTTGGAGATAAAGGGATTGACTTACGGGGATTGGAAAACCAATGTAGGTACTCGTAATGAGCAACAGGAGTATCATACCGAAGAAAATGATGATATAGTGGTAGATAAATGTGATAATTTTGATCAAATGTTACGTGATATAGAAGATGATTTTGATAATAATAAGCAGTATTGTTTGTTTGAGAATTTGTATGAAGATTCTAATAAGGAATTGTATCCTGGTTGTTCTAAATTTTCAAAATTGAAAGGTGTATTAAAATTGTATAACCTTATAGCATTTAACGGTTGGAGTGATAGAAATTTTACTGAGCTATTACAAACTTTAAAAGAAATGTTTCCGGAAGGAAACGAGATACACCCAATGTTTACGAAGCGAAAAAGATATTGTGCCCAGTGGATTTGAAAGTTCAAAGAATACACGTGTGCCCAAATGATTGTATATTATATCGAAATGAGTATGAAGACCTTCACGAGTGTCCAAAATGTGGTGCATCACGTTACAAACCAAAGCAGATTGCCAGTGATAAAAGTGATGATTGTAAACCGAATAAATGACCTCCTGCAAAAGCATTGTGGTACCTCCCCGTAAAACTGAGATTCAAACATTTGTTCTCAAATGCTAAAGATGCAAAATTAGTGCGTTGGCATGCCGAAAACCGAAAAAAAGACGGGAAATTACGGCACCCCGCTGATTCTCCTCAGTGGAGGAATATTGACAGAGAGTTTTCTAAATTCAAACGTGACCCTAGAAATCTAAAGCTTGGGCTGAGTGCAGATGGAATAAATCCGCACCGTAGTATGGGCAGCAAACATAGCAGTTGGCCGGTTCTATTGTGCATTTATAATCTTCCTCCTTGGTTATGTATGAAGCACAAATACATCATGTTGACCTTGCTCATATCAGGACCTAAACAGCCCGGAAACGACATAGATGTGTATCTAGCGCCATTGATTGAGGATTTAAAGAAATTATGGCAACCCGGAGTGCAAATATTTGATGCATACAACAAGGAGAAATTCACTTTACGGGCCATGCTTTTTTGCACCATTAATGATTTTCCGGCTTATGGAAATTTGTCGGGTTATAGTGTCAAATGAGAGAAAGCGTGCCCTGTTTGCCTGAATGATACAGTCGATGTGTGGCTACCCAACTCCTCTAAAAATGTATACATGGGTCATCGTAGATTTCTTCCTGCCAACTATGCACACCGAAAGAGAAAAAAAGAATTCAATGTAAAGACCGAAAATACCAAAGCAAATTATCCATTGACCGGTAAGCAAGTTTATTCACGAGTGAAAGATTTGAAAGTTCAATTGGGTAAATTTAAAAAGAAGGTGGTGAGAAAGAAAGGGGCTCCGAAAATATGTTGGAAGAAGAGGTCAATATTCTGGGATTTACCATATTAGGAGCACTTAGAGGTTTGACACTGTCTCGATGTGATGCATGTGGTTAAAAATGTGTGTGATAGCATAGTTGGAACATTGTTGAATATTCCGGGTAAAACTAAGGACGCTATCAATGCTCGGAAAGACATGCAATTCTTGAACATAAGGCCAGATCTAAAACCAGCAGAGAAGGAAAGAGAAAAAGGAAAAACTTGTACATATCTAAAGCCCGTAATGCATACGCTATCGAAAACAGAGAAAAAAAGTTTATTGGAATGCCTTCATGGTGTTAAAGTTCCATCTGGATATTCTTCTAATTTTAAAAACCTAGTTTCATTGGATGATTTAAAATTGACAGGAATGAAGTCTCACGACTATCATGTTTTAATGACACAACTTCTTCCTGTTGCGATTTGGAGCATATTGCTAATGTGTGTTAGGCAGACCATTACGAAGCTTTGTTTTTTCTTTAACGCCATCTATTGCAAAGTTAATGATCCTGATACGCTAGATGCTCTGCATAAGGAGGTTGTTGTCACTCTTTGTCATCTTGAAATGTATTTTCCGCCGTCTTTTTTTGATATCATGGTTCATTTAATCGTTCACCTAATTAGAGAAATTAAGATGTGTGGACCTGTTTTCTTGCAGTACATGTATCCGTTCGAGAGATACATGGGATTGTTAAAGGGATATGTCAGGAACCGATATCGTCCTGAGGGCAGCATCATAAGAGCTTACACTGCTGAAGAGGTTATTGAGTTTTGTACTAATTATATGGATGATGTTAAAGCCATAGGCATCCCTAAATCTCGGCACGAGGGTAGACTTCACAGGGTAGGCACAATCGGTGCGAAATTATTCGTGCCTGATAGTACAACAATGTCACTAGCACATTTTCATGTTTTGCAACACCTCACTGACATTCATCATTTTTGGGATGAGCATATGACTCTCTTGCGGCAACATAATCCTAAGAAATCCGACAAGTGGTTAATCGACGAACACAATAAAAAGTTTGAAAGATGGTTTACACGTAGAGTCATGCAAGCTCCGGAGGGAGAAAACATTAAAGAAATTGTCAAATTGTTGGCTCTTAGTCTAGTCCATGTCGTGAGGACCTTCCAAGAATATGACATCAACGGGTACACATTTTACACAAGAAATCAAGATTCAAAGTGTACCATGCAAAACAGTGGAGTGACGTTAGTAGCTATTTCAAGTGATTTGTCAGATCCTAAAGGTTCCGGACCATCGCATGCATCGATGTCATATTACAGGTTTATTGAAAAAATTTGGGAGCTCGATTACAGAAGATTTAATATCCCGTTATTTATGTGTAAATGGGTCGATAACCGTAGGGGGGTTAAAGTCGACGATGATGGTTTTATTTTAGTGGATTACAACAAAGCTGGATACAAGGATGTGTTAGTTTGTAATAATCTAGAAGTCAATAATACGATAATTTATCATAAAGCTTTGTTCATGAATTGGATGATTAATATCATTTTGTTGCCTTGAGTATTATTGCATTTATGGATCATTCCGAGTTCATGACTGAAATTGTGAAACTCCATAATATAGATGATATATACTCTTAATCTTAAAAGGACCAAGGTAATTAGCAGGAACACTAATTACCGCTATAATGTTAGTATGTGGATTAAAAGATGGTTAAGTTTTACAAACCACCTGACACGAGATGTCATTTTAATCACATATATACATGTTCTAGGAACATGATATTTGACAGACCCCGAATGAAACATTAAATAGAATTGTGTTCGTGTCATTTATGTTTTCATTCAGTGTCACATTCTACAGTATGAGGTATTTATCGTCCCACTGAGAAATATGTATGTGTGATTGTTATCCACCGCTGTCCGTAAAAAGCAGTCATAACGGTAGCATTCCCATATGTATAGCTTAGCTGAAGAAGTGATAGTCTACTAAGAATACTATTTGTCCCACGTATTTTATACGAGCTATAACATCATTGGGCCCCTTGATAGAGTAAGATTATCAGCGCGCGGTATGATTACAAGAGTAATCATGTTTGATAATCTGCTCAAGATCAAGAAAAGATTAAGTTTAAAAGGATGACACACATCTACCTTGAAACTAATCCGATAGCTATGAGACAGAAGAACAGACACAAGTAAATTATTTACTGGATCGTGATATTGTACTGCATCATCTGTGTAATTGGATGGTCATGATGTGTTGACAGACGCCACCCATGATTATAGAAGTTAAAACAGTTTTAACTCTATTTACCAACATAACACAGATCCTATTGGGTCACACCATATAGGAGTTAATCGGAGAATCTTATTGTAATTGATTATAAATTGGTTATGATCAATAGTAAGATGGTTATAATTAATTATACGTGTTATAATAAAATTATAAATGTTATGTAAAAAAAACAAGCAAAAACATTGGTTAATTTATAAACGTGTGTGACACGCTGTATAAAAGTTAACCAGTTAATTTATAAATGTGTAGGACACGTTGTATAAATTATCGAAATAACAAACTGCAAGAAAAATATATATATAATTGTTCAGAATAATTATACGAATATTATTTGTGTTCGGGCCGAGGGCATTCGGGTCTTTTCAGATTCGTCCTTATCCGCATGACATGTCATCGATCCTATCCAGATGGCATGTCATCAATCCTATCCACAAGGGCAAAATGGTCATTTCACACCTATGCCACCTTGCATGATGTAGAAGCATGGAGAAGAATGTGGAAGGGTGTGGAAGGGGTATTTTGGTCATTTCACATATAAAAGGATGAGGTGTCAATGGCATACCTTGTAAATAGGCCGAACTTGGAGGGCATTTCGGTCTTTTGCGAACCTCCTCAAAAGCCTATAAATAGAGGGGTGCATGTAAAGAGATAAACCACTAATTCACTTGTATCGTTTTGTGCAGAATCGAATCGGTATTTTCTCTCTTTCTCGGTTTCTCTCCCAAATAGTGTTTCGGTTGAGAAAAGAAAGTTATACGTAGTTGACGTATAATCTTGCCGGTTGTTGTGGAGTATATTTACGGGATCGATGAATAGTGTTTTACCGAATTTCAAGGTATGTCAGTTTTGCTCATTTGATGAAACTGAGTAACCGAAAATTCGTATTTACGGGTTTTTATCTTTTCCCCGTGAATAGTGTTTTTGCAGAATTTCGCTGTTTACGGTATTTCTGGCAGAAGAAATTAACCGCTCTCTGATTAGTCCTGGTGGATAACCGATAGAGGCATCAGACGTCTGATGCTCCGAGACGAGTCGATTCCTTCCGTGATGTAGCTCTATATGCTCGGTCTGTATTCCAACTGTGATTTGAAAACAAGGTATAAATATGTTATATTAATCTATTTAATTGGTAAGTAGATTAAAGTTTTAGAAATCAATCATGGAGTAGATCTGTAAAAGGATTAAATTGGGTTTTGATGACAAAGAAATACTGAAGGTGGACCGCCTTGGAAGGTTTCCTCACATACCCTGTTTAATCTTGAGCTTAAGTTGGCCGTAGAAATTTTTGTTCTACGGTCATGCCGCACCTTAAGCCTAAACGGGTTTTGGTTACCGTGAAACCCCAAAAGTGGTATCCAAAACCCAACAGGATGATCCATTTATACTTGCAAGACAAGCCGCGCAAGTGTTCTATGTAACTGATCCGGCCGATCATTCAAGACATCTTGTCCTCTTTGGAAAAAGACGTATCATTGGGATTGATAATGTCGAAGATGAAGAAGCTTACAATCATTTTGATGAAATACCACCGTTTTCCATTGGCATGGCATCTCTACCGGGCGTTGAGGATAATGAAACAGGTCACATGCGCATCGATCATAATGAAGGAGAATGTGTTGAAGAAGTTTCCATTAGCAAGTCATAATATTGGCATGTCATACATTTAATATTGGTATGTCCAAAAATATAAAAATGTGAGTTAATAATCTTTAATATTATTGACAAAAAGGAATTTTTTTTTCAGAATCCATTGAAACACCCGACGATGGGAAGCATACAAGTTATTATTCAACACTTCTTATAGCTTATTTTTTTTCATGTTATATGTAATTTATTAGCTTATTTTTAAATTTTTAATGTTATTATTTTAGTAGCTTATTTTATTTCATTTTATAAGTAATTTTCAAGGTATCAAGTTAATATAATATAATAGTTTTTAAAATAACTTTTGTACTAAAGTAATTTCTAAACTAATAATTATACTAAAGAAATTTTCAAAATAATTTTCAAGTTTATTTATAAAATATCATACACATAAACATCCTTTTTTTAGCTAAGAATCGATCCTCCACACATATAAAAATATAAAACAACCTTTTATTTATTTTTTAAAACAACCTCCGCACACTATCAGGATCGGTTCCTAGCTAAGAACCGATCCTGATAACATCCTTTTTTTTATTTTTTAAAACAACATATACATATAAAAATATAAAACAACCTTTTTTTATTTTTTAAAACAACCTCCACACACTACCAGGATCGGTTCCTAGCTGAGAATCGATCCTGATAGTTATCAGGATCTGTTCTTAAGCTAGGAACAGATCCTGTTAATAATCTGTATTATTTAAAATAACATACACGTACAAAAATATAAAACAACACAAACATTTTTTTTTTAAAATACAAAAATATAAAACAACACATAAACATCATTTTTTATTTTAAAAAACAACATACACATACAAAATATAAAACAACACATAAATATCTTTTTTTTTATTTTTTAAAATACAAAAATATAAAATAACACATAAACATCCTTTTTTTATACAAAAATATAAAACAACACATAAACATCCTTTTTTTAATTTTTTAAAATAACATACATATACAAAAATATAAAACAACACATAAACATCCATTTTTTTATTTTTTAAAATACAAAAATATAAAACAACACATAAACATCCATTTTTTTATTTTTTAAAATACCAAAATATAAAACAACACATAAACATCCTTTTTTATTTTTTAAAACAACATATACATACAAAATATAAAACAACCTCTTTTTTATTTTTTAAAACAACATACACATACAAAATATAAAACAACCTTTTTTTTATTTTTTAAAACAACATACACAAACAAATTGTAAAACAACCTCCACACACTATCAGGATCGGTTCCTAGCTAAGAACCGATCCTGATAGTGCTCCCTCTCCAAACTGTGCCTTTTATTCTTTAAAACTAACTAAGTTTTAAAAAAACTCAAAACCGCCTCCTCCTAAAAGCCTTCTCCTTCCTTAACCGTCTCCTCCTCCTTCCTTAGCCGTGACCCCTCCTCCTCCGTGATCCCTCCTCCGCCGTGTCCCCTCCTTCCTTTGCTCTCCTCCTCCTCTTCCGTGACCTCTTTCACTCCTTCCGTTGGCTCCGTCGGCTCGTTAGCTCTGCCGCCCTTTCCCTCTCAAATCCCTCCCTCTCAACTCGGGTAAGATCTCTAAATTCAAATTACGGTTTTATTAGAAATTGAATTTAGAGATTTGTTAGACATTTGAGAGAAATTTGTTAGAAATTTGTTAGAAATAATTTGTTAAATTCGGGTACCAATTATTTTAAGAATATACTTGTTAGAAATTTGTTAGAAATTTGATAGATTAGGGTACCAATTTTAGAGGTACCAATTTGAGAAATAATTCGGGTACCAATTTAATTTAGAAAATTCTTGTTGCTAATTAGAATTTCTATTTATAAAATTGTTTATGAATTGTCTAGGAAATTTCGGATTAGAAAATTGTTGTTGCTAATTAGAATTTCGGATTATAACATTGTTTAGAAATTGTTATTAAATTTGAATTAGAAATTCTTCAAATTGTTTAGAAATGTTTGGAAATTGTTTAGAATTTAAGACTACAAATTGTTGTTGGTACATTAGAATTTCGGTTGTTGTTGGTACCTAGCTTAAGAACCAAAATAATTGTTGTTGGCACATTAGAATTGTTGGTATATTAGAAATTGTTGATACATTAGAATAATTGTTGGTACCTAGCTTAAGAACCAAAATAATTGTTGGTACATTGGAAATTATTGTTGGTACATTAGAATTTGGGTTAATAATTGGTTTAGTTACCAAACCAAAATAATTGGTTTGGATTTATTTGTTGATTTAATTTGAATTGGTTTGAAATTAGTTTGGATTTATTTGGACTTGGAACGATAAAGTTGCAAGTTAAGTAATTTGCTTTGTGAGGATTAGGGACTTATTTGTAACTTTTGGGGATTTATGGTGAAACAGTTGAACAACATTATTTTTTTAGATACTTGTTGCAAATTTAGACTGGTTGCAAATTTAGATCTAAGTTTGAAATTGTTAGAAATTGAATTTAGAAACTCGGATTATTAGAAATTGTTAGAAATTCGAAATTTTGATACTTGTTATATTGTTAACCTATTTGCAAATTCAGATATGGAAAACAATAATGAGACAGCCTCGGCTAAGAAACGAGGAAGAGGGCCTAATGCAATAAAGGAGAAGTTTAACGAGAAAGGGAAAACGCTGCAACTTGACAAGTTTAACAGGCCGGTTGTTACTAAGGATACAACGTCTTTTCCAACCGAATTCGGTATATTGGTGAGAAGGAATGTTCCTATAAGTTTCCTCTTCTGGAAAGATGTTCCAGAAGAGAACAAGCTGAAAATATGGGAAACACTGAAGGTAAATAGCGTGGTACTAAGTTAACAAGCTTTCATTTAATATTAATTAACTCTAAATTTTGATTTCTATTTGTTTGGCAGCTGGACTGGGGTATAAAAGATGATGAAAAAGTGAGGAACTATTATTATCAGAAAATGGCTACTTGTCACTGGAAGTGTGGCACGTAGGTGAGACGCCAGATTTTGCCAAGCAACACATGAAAGAAAAAGACTGGGAGGTATTTGTCAAGTACCGAGAGACGGAGGAATTTGAGGTATGTTTATTTCTGCAGATCACCAACCTTAACTCTAATTAAGAATTCAAATTTTCTTATAATTAAGGCCTATAATGACTGTCTTTACATTGTAGACTGCCAGCAAGATTGGAAAGGAGAATCAGGCCAAAAATGAGTATCAGCATTTCTTAGGATCTAGAGGTTACAGTGGTGAGGATTTTTGGAGTAGGCTTATAGATGCTATGTAGGCTATTGCAGACGAGAAAGCATCTAGTGATCTGTCTTCCCAAGGCTCAACAAGTGCATTGAAACCAGAAGAGGTCCTTGATATGTCGGTTGAGCATAGGCACGTCACCTGGAGACTAGGAAGACAAAAACTCGATAAGGAGACCAAGGAACGCTTTTATCCAGAAACATATGTACCGGTCATCAAGAAAATTGTGAGAATTTTAGATATTGTCATTCATTGAAACCTCAACTTTAATTTATTAGTTTATAACATGTTGTCATTTCAGGAAGAACAAGAGGCTGCTCTGAAACAAGGCTTGTTGGCCGTCGAAAGATACGATGATGTTCTTGGAAAATCTCTACCAAATCCGGAACATCCTGGGAGGGTGAGAGGAGTGGGAGGTTTGGTTCCTATCAGAAAAACATACGAGAAGAGCTCAATAAGGAGGAGACGCGCTCCCTCGAGTTCCGAAGCAGAAATTAACGCGAGAGTGGACGCAAAAGTGGAGTAGAAAGTAAAAGAAATAGAAGAGAGACTGCAAGCAAAAATGAGGGAAGAAATGAAGTCCGAACTTGCACTTTTGCTTCAGCAGTCAATGGGCCAACAAGAAAAGATGTTTACCCCAACAGTCCTTCAGAGCAGCTGCTAGTCAGTCAAACCAATTACAGATCTTTCCGGGTATACTGAGGTAATGCAAATTCAAATTCAATAATATTCAGATTTCACAATTTATTTTCCATTACATGTTCTAGTGTTCATACGTTTTAGTTTATTCGAGTAAATACATACATCTGAACAGGAGGCAGAACTAAGCTGCAAACTACAGGTAGTTGTCAATGGGAATACTCTTGTAGTGGCTGTAGGGACAATTAATGTTCCAGTTGTACCTGGTGGAACAATTCATAGCAGACCGATGCCGCCCGACCATGCAAGAGTAATGGTGGATGGTATTAAAGATGTGGACTTCATAGACCACCCATTACCTGTACCAAATGGCGAGCAAGAAACCCTAAAGGATGCCTTCGGCAGTTTCACTGCATGGCCGATGTCCATGATAGTGATAGATTCAGATGAGGTATATTATTATTACAAGTTCTTATACTTCCGAATTAGTATCTATGTGATAGAGTTATAGTTGATTCTGGATTTTACTTCAATTTATTATGAAATTTTGCAGGAACCAGGCAAAGAAATGATTATTCCTGGAGGTCCGACAACAATGAGCCACTGCAAGGCATTTGATGGTATCAATTTTGACAAGTTGGGATCGACATTCAAGCATATTCGTGATCGATTTTTGGAGCTAGATGGCAGTCCAATCGAAATCGATTCCCCAGCTGATCTTTTATGTTCAGATGACCCCACACGCGTCTATGCAGATGATTATGCGGTCTTGCTTACACCACGGGAGTGGCTCACTGTACTAGTTGTTAAGATCTGGATGCTGTGAGTTTAATATTCATAATAATTGCAGAATTTTAGTACTTGTAATTCAAATTTCACTAAATTGTAATCACCTTTGTGTCTTTATTTTATAGGTATTGGCACAAATACCTCAAGGAGGAATATCCTGATGAGCAGGTTGGTTTCATGGTGTTGGGTTTCGGATACCACTTTTGGGGTTTTGCGGTAACCAAAACTCGTTTAGGCTTAAGGTGCGGAATGACCGTAGAACAAAAATTTTTACGGCCAACTTAAGCTCAGGATTAAACGGGGTATGTCAGGAAACTTTCCAAGGCGGTCCACCTTCAGTATTCCTTTGGCATCAAAACCCAATTTAATCCTTTTACAGATCTACTCCATGATTGATTTCTAAAACTTTAATCTACTTACCAATTAAATAGATTAATATAACATATTTATACCTTGTTTCCAAATCACAGTTGGAATGCAGACCGAGCGTGTAGAGCTACATCACGGAAGGAATCGACTCGTCTCGGAGCATCAGACGTCTGATGCCTCTATTGGTTATCCACCAGGACTAACCAGAGAGCGGTTAATTTCTTCTGCCAGAAATACCGTAAACCGCGGAATTCTGCAAAAAACACTATTCACGGGGAAAAGACGAAAACCCGTAAACACGAATTTTCGGTTACTCAGTTTCATCAAATGAGCAAAACTGACATACCGCTAAATTCGGTAAAACACTATTCATCGATCCCGTAAATATACTCCACAACAACCCGCAAGATTATACGTCAACTACGTATAACTTTCTTTTCTCAACCGAAACACTATTTGGGAGAGAAACCGAGAAAGAGAGAAAATACCGATTCGATTCTGCACAAAACGATACAAGTGAATTAGTGATTTTTCTCTCTACATGCACCCCTCTATTTATAGGCTTTTGAGGAGGTTCGCAAAAGACCGAAATACCCCTCAACATATGCCTATTTACAAGGTATGCCATTGACACCTCATCCTTTTATATGTGAAATGACCAAAATACCCCTTCCACACCCTTCCACACTCTTCTCCATGTTTCTACACATGCAAGGTGGCATAGGTGTGAAATGACCATTTTGCCCTTGTGGATAGGATTGATGACATGTCATCTGGATAGGATCAATGACACGTCATGCGGATAAGCACGAATCTAAAAAGACCCGAATGCCCTCGGTCCGAAGACAAATAATATTCGTATAATTATTCTGAACAATTATATATATATTTTTCTTGCGGTTATTTGTTTCGGTATCGATGACGTGTCATCTGGATAGGATCGATGACATGCCATGCGAATAAGGACGAATCTGAAAAGATCCGAATGCCCTCGGCCCGAACACAAATAATATTCGTATAATTATTCTGAATAATTATATATATTTTTCTTGCGGTTGTTGCTTCGGTAATTTATACAATGTGTCCTGCATATTTATAAATTAACCGGTTAACTTTTATACAACGTGTCACACACGTTTATAAATTAACCAGTGTTTTTGCTTGTTATTTTTACATAACATTTATAATTTAATTATAACACGTATAATTAATTATAACCATCTTATCATTGATCATAACCAATTTATAATCAATCAAAATGAGATTCTCCAATTAGCTCCTATATGGTGTGACCCAATAGGATCTGTGTTATGTTGGTAAATAGAGTTAAAACTGTTTTAACTTCTATAATCATGGGTGGCGTCTGGCAACACATCATGACCATCCAATTACACAGATGATGCTGTACTGTACAATATCACGATCCAGTAAACAATTTACTTGTGTCTGTTCTTCTGTCTCATAGCTATCAGATCAGTTTCAAGGTAGATGTGTGTCATCCTTGCTAACTGAATCTTTTCTTGATCTTGAGCAGATTATCAAATATAATTACTCTTGTAATTATACCGCTAGCAGATAATCTAACTCTATCAAGGGGCCCAGTGATGCTATAGCTCGTATAGAGATACGAGGGACAAATAGTACTTTTGGTAGACTATCACTTCCTCAGCTAAGCTATACATATGGGAATGCTACCGTTATGACTGCTTTTTACGGACAGCGGTAGATAGCAATCACACATACATATTTCTTAGTGGGAACAATAAATACCTCATACTTTAGAACGTGACACTGAATGAGAAACATTAATGACACGAACACAATTCTATTTAATGTCTCATTCGGGGTCTGTCAAATTCCATGTTCCTAGAACATGTATCTATGTGATTAAAATGACATCTCGTGTCAGGTGGTTTGTAAAACTTAACCATCTTTTAATCCACATACTAACCTTTTCGCGGTAATTAGTGTTCCTGCTAATTACCTTGGTTAGTGACCTTTTAAGAGTGTATATATCATCTATATTATGGAGTTTCACAATTTCAGTCATGAACTCGAAATGATCCATAAATGCAATAATACTCAAGGCAACAAAATGATATTAATCATCCAATTCATGAACAAAGCTTTATGATAAATTATCGTATTATTGACTTCTAGATTATTACAAACTAACACATGGACCCCAGTCGAATGAATGCCAACCTGTTGAATGATGACCGAGGACGTGTTCTTCAATACATAGGGAAAGTACTCCGAGAAAATCGGGACAAGAGATTAATCTTCATACCATACCATCAGAAATTAGTGTTATATATATATATATATATATATATTATAATTTTATTATATTTCTTTCAATTCATATAAATTGAATAATATGACATGCTACAAACCTAACATGCATAAATCATTGGATATTGGCCGTGCTTATGCCAAGAGAACGTGCATTGTACGTGTACGATTCCGATAAGAAGTGTAAAAGAATGCTGATGATTAGTGCTGCTATCGAGGAGTAAGTGCCTTTCCTAAATTTTACATTTGTTTAGAATACTAATGATTTTATTATTATATTATCATTTCAAAAATGTCTCGTAAGTACTGATTGTTCAATGTTTTCATATTTCAACAGCGTCTTCTTGAGGGAAATGGGTGCTTCTTTAACGGTTCGTAATGATTGCAAGGTAATAGTTTCTATTGCAATATGATTATAATGACCTAGATGCACACATTTGTGAATATACATATAAGCCATTTATATGCTCGTAATACAATCATTTTATTTTTTTGAAACTTGTTATATAGTGCCCACAACAACCAGCCGGCTGAGAATGTGCATATTATACCATGTTGCTCATGCAAGATATAATAAAGCACTGTCTCGATATTTTTCTGCAATTAAAGGTATATATGCATTTATAAATTTTTCAAAAATAAGCATTGTTGCTTCAAATATAATAAAATACACAATTTAATTGTATATATATGCTCTTCTAAATTCTAAAAATGCAGGATATTCCCGCTAAATATAGGTACAACGCTTGGCCGACTTTCGCCAAATGTGGGTCCAAATTTTGCTGAAAGAAATAAAGCTGAGAAGAAGTACAACATTTTAGGGTGTTTTATCCGAATTTGCATGCATATATGAACATGAATTTCTTGTAATAATTTAGGATGTGTTTGATTATAATTAATTTAGGATGTGTTTTATTGATAATTAAATTATGATGTGTTTTATTGATAATTTAGGATTTCGGCCAGCTAAATAAATATGGGAGCTGGCCATTTAATAAAAAGTATTTTTTAAAAATTCAATAAAGCATCAGGATCGGTTCTTATCTTAGAAACCGATCCAGATGGAAACTTTTTACAAAAAAAAGGCAAAATAACTATCTGTATAGGTTCTTACGTAAGAACCGATCCTGATAGTTATTTTTTGAATTTTAAAAAAAAACTAATTTAAAATATACATCTGGATCGGTTCTACAGTACAACCGATCCTGATAATTATTTTCTGAATTTTAAAAAAATCTTATTTAAAGTATAGATCTGTATCGGTTCTAGAGTACAACCGATGCTGATAATTGTTAAAAAAATCTTATTTAAAATATAGATCTGTATCGGTTCTAGAGTACAACCGATACAGATTTGTTTGGTATCAGTGTCGCCCTGATCAAGATCGGTTATGAATCGATACTGATATGCGTATATAACCGATCCTGATTCTATTTTTTTCAATGATGATGGCATGTATTGTTTGGAGTTTAATTGTTCTCTCGAACTGAACTGAGTTAACATGTCTTTATAATGATTAATTTGTCCAAATGGCATTCAGAGTAGCACCGCATTGAGAACAAATTAATCATCATAAAGACTTTATTTTCTTTAAATATGCCGTACCTTGTATCAATTGGTTAGTAATATGTGTCACTCTGTTCTGAGTAGTACCTACCTGCTAACTAAATTGCATGCTAGCATGAGAAGTACATTCCACTGAATGGCTTGTTTTTCGTTGAAAAACTTTGATAATTAATTTTGTTATTTTGAAATAAAACCACACTTCTAACTAGTTTTTTCCTACACCACAATGTTGTCACACACAATCATTTGGTATACATAGTTTCAGCAAAATAATTCCAATTGTTCTACGCTAAGGAATAATTAATAAACGAAATATTATTTACAATAAACAAAATAATTCCAGTTGTCACTCTTCCTTTTCTTCTGCCTCTTCATTATACTGCATAAATGAGGATATAAATTGTTATGTATGTTGATTGGATAGCTGTTAGCTTTCGTTTCATAAATCGCCACGGGTTCAATTTGTGTAATATCACTACTAGAATCTGGATTTGTTGCATGGATAAAAATAATTGTTGCATGGTTAAGTAGCGTCCATGCAACAAGTATTGGTATTTCTGACACAATTAAATTTGTTGCATGGACAGTCCCATGCAACTGTTACTCATGCAACAAATGTGATAGTTAACCATGCAACTGTCTCTTATTTATCCATGCAACAAATATTTGATGACCTATAACCCATCAGCAGAAATAAAAAGTATATTTTAATGAATATCCATGCAACAACTCATTTCATATCCATGCAACAAGTCTTCCAAATTTAGACTAAACTGTTACATGAGTAACCCATGCAACAATTATTTGAGAACTATTTGTTACATGGACTTATTCATGCAACAAATTTCTAAAATCTAGACTAAACAGTTGCATGAGTAATCCATGCAACAAGTCTGGAGGATTATTTGCAAACTATTTGTTGCATGGATTACCCATGCAACAAGTTTTGATGATTTTTTTGAACTATTTGTTGCATGGACCTACCCATGCAACAATTATTGAATTTCTGGACAGTGGCTTTTCTATATATATTTGATCTCTCCTTTTAAATTGAATATATTCTTATAAATTACAAGTGATACATTACAGCAGTATATTAATTTCTTCACATCCTACTTAATATTGTTCAAATTTAGAAGGAAATTTGATCTCTCCTTTTAAATTAAATATATTTTGTAAATCATAGCAAAAAGAATTAGAGCAGTATATTACAAAATAAAAGACCGTCACTAATTTACAAAAAACCGCCATTAATTAATTTACAGTTCTTCCTCAGCCACACATCAATGATTCCAATGCAGCTAGCAACAATGTCATGACCTTGTTCACAGTAAAAACAAACACAGATCAGAACAACTAAATCAATTAAGTTCACAAATTGCACAATGTATTTTGCCATAATTACAAATAATGCCTTACATTTATCATATTTTCAACTGACAGTTAACCAATATTCAGGATTATATGCAAATAACAAATATTTAGATAGAAACAAAGAGATGGTTGCTTTGGAAACACTGGACATCATTGGCTCCATGACCTCGTATGTTTTTTTTTTTTTTTGCATCAAACATGCCAGTAGGCTAATTCCATCAATCAGAATGAAAACTGTTACATCTTAAAATGCTTGAAGACACAAGTAAAAAACCAGTACCAGTTCGAACTACTATCACAAATAGTATGCTTGGAAGCTCCCTGTACCAGTATCGTACCTGCTCCTCTATCTACCCAAACTGTACAAGTGCAATTTGAAACTTATCAAACTGTATACTTGAAGGGCCTCTAGAATAGATAGTGGTGTCTTACCCAAAGAGAGGACGAGTGAGCGATGAGCAGAGCCGGGTCGAGCGAGTGCCTTACCTAGTCTGCATCCTATCACCTTTGCTCCTTCATTAATTGCCTTCTCTTGTATACAACTCCTACAGTTATGAAGAATTTTAAGAGGGTTGTTTACTAACATATCATATAAAACATGTAATTAATCTGATATGCAAATATTTCAACTTAATCAATTTGCTATTATTTTCAACCATGCAGTTCTGCTTTAACAAGTCCCATGTCAAATATATCCTTTTGTTTTTATTATAATACAAACTTTATATGGTTGGCAAGTTAGTAGTAGGCCCTTATGGGACTTGAAAATGTCATGGCATGTCAGACCACAAAGACAAGACAATACTTTTTTTTTTATATAATGAAATTAGCTTACTGTCATAGCTAGATGCCCTAATAGATTCTACAATGAGTTAAGCTTAAGGTGAACGATTTGACACAAGTCAACATTTCACAACATAGTAAAAATAATGAACTGATAAAAAATAGCATTGCCCAAGGGAAATAATATACAGGGCAGAAGAAGTTCGATATTTCCAAATAACAAGAAATGATCAAACCAAATCAAATCATAAAAATTAGGGACAACGAGACTAAACCAAAGCATGCAAAAGATATTCATAAGATAGGATACAGAAATAAAAATGATGAAACACATCTTCAAATAAAGTTAAAATAAAATAATCCCACAAAAAAGCATATATCAACTGAGCCAATTACCTACAGATATCCAGAAAATCAGTTTTTCCTTTAAATTGATGCTAACATCACCCAAGCTCCAATTCGTTCACATTTACTATATAAAAAACATAACTAGCAAAGATGTATTAAAAGTTAAAACAATAATTTTATTTAATTATTTAAAATTATGTTTCCAAGTGCTAAGGCATGATAAATACTGCCCCAAGCCTTATGTTAAGGATATTACACTGAGCAAACAAATTTCAAATTTTAGATGGTTGTGGAGAAGACAGGTGCAGAAGCTACCAAAAAGATGTGAGAATATGAATACTATCATAAAACAGATAAAAGAACAACTCCAAATTATTCAAACAAAGATATGTGGCTTGGTCTCAATTTTTATGCCCACACTGAAGCAGCAAGTTTACAGAATTGACACAAGGATCTAAATAAAAAAAATAAAAGATGAAACAAAACACATGCAAATGAAATAAACTTTAAATATAGAAATAATTTTGATTCACAAAAGGTATTGTCAAAAAGTGAAAAAAAAAAACAATAAAAAGTATTGCTAAAACTTGGGTCTGGACCCTTTTGGCTGAGGATGTTGATGCCCGAAAGGGGCCGATACGAGCCCGATCAAGCACAAATCAGGGGCATTTCACAGTCAGGTCAAAAAGGGTCGATGCCCACATGCCATCACAAGGCAGCACAGAAAATAATCAAAGAAAAATAGAGATCGTCAATTTATTGAAAAAGGAAATACCAATTGTATTTCAAACCACAGCATGATGTCATCCCCTCCCCAACTACCTTCAAGTGGTGCCTGCAAGTTTTATACAGAGAGAGAATTATCATATTTGCAGAAGGAAATAAAAAAGGAAAGTATAAGACGGTCGAGTGATATTCATCTAGTGACCAACATATGCTAATTAGATGGTCCTGAGATATCAAACCCATTTAGGCATTTCCACAAATAACTTGTGTGCAACACATTGTTAGTTCCTAGATTGATGAAATTGAAGTGCCAAATTTTGGTCACAGAATTTTTCTTGATAAGTTATTAGTGTATGGTTGGTTAGTGAGCATGAAAGCAAATAAACAATGTATTTATTCTTTTTTTTTATGTTGCACCAGTTTCTAGGTTAGAAAATATTCCATTAAATTGAGCACGAAATTACAAGTATACAAAAAGATATAGACATTTATTTCTTTGCACTAATTTCACATCACAAATATGTTGCAATGTTAGCCTTCACCAAGTACAAACCCGAATAAACTTAACTGGTGTACTCATGTTCAAGTTCACTACAACTCAAGAAAAATATACATAGATTGGAATTTTAAATTGCATTTTCTCGATTCTCAGTTGCATACTCTACACCATATCCAGTGATCCTTCACAATTATTTCTTTAAATTGAAGGCAATTATTTGTTCATACAACTTGTAATTGGTCAAAACAAACTACCTCGGCAGCAAAATACTCGAGAACAACAGCGAGATAGACAGGCGCACCAGCATCGACGCGCTCAGCGTATTTCCTGATCTTCAGAAATTGTTCAATCCAATCTACGGGGAATTGCAGCCTCACCTTCCTGCCCCGCCTTTGTGACCTCAGTCGCGCCGATCGCCTTTCCTCTTTCTGCCATTGTAGGTTTCTCTTAGCTGGGTACTTCCTAATTGAAACCATACTGTAACTATCACTATTTGTGAAGTAATTATTTGTTTAAAAAAGAAGATGAGAAGTACATAACTGATGAAGGCCACCATTGCAGTCGAAGAAGTGAGAGATTGGCCTGATGGTGAGCGCAACAGCCGCGACGTTGGCGGTGCGTGCCGGTTGGACGGTCAAAGCCCTAGTCGGGGCGGCAGAAAATAAATCGAGAGGGAGCGGAAAGGGTGGAGATTTTGGAGAGGGTGGAGAGGTTAGTGGCGGCGGCACCAGATCGGCTTTGTGTCATGCGCGTATTTTTAGGGAGAGGAAAGGTAAAGGAGAAGGGTTTTTTCCAAAACGCTTTAAGTCCAGTACAGAGATCCTTCTCTGTGTCTCATTTAACATATTTACTCCCCTCCATCAACTTCTATTAAATATTTAACTAAAGTAATGTAAAATTATCTATGCAGATCATTGCCGCTTGATCCATGCAGCATGAATCTTGAAGGATATGGAGCCTTCCACCTGGGGCGGATACAAACCTGATGGATGGTATTACCTAAGAAAACATTATCCCCACATAATTCATTTACTAAAATGGAGGCCTCCTTTTAAATCAGAACAGTTCATCACACATCAGAGGGCTCTGATTAATCCAGTAGCCAATTAGATAATAATTGCACAACAAATTATATGTACAAAATTGCAAAAAATAAAATTCTGCATTTTAGCATATTGGATAAACAAATTATACTTACAAATATCAACTTTATACAATTTCATTATTATTTGCCTCTTAAAATAGTGTCATTAAATGTGGACCGTGCATTTTCACGTTATAAATCGACGGTTAATTTTTCATGAAATGATTCAAAGTTAATATTTAAATGATCAAGTGAGAACCCTTAACATATACAACATAAATGATTTTGAATTTGGTTATGTCTAAGTTTCAATCCGACGTGATGTGATTATAGCCATTTGATGGCTTGATATTCAGTAAGCTAGATGGATGTGAAAATCAACATAAATTTGGACACAATTTTCACACAAACAAATTAAGCTAGTAATCTTTAATTGTAACGGTTCCGATCGACCAATGCACGACATTTTTGTTTGTTCCTTCATTAGCTTTCACAACTATTGTTGTTGTTGCATGACAAGTGTATAGCATATGAGTTGTTAAGACAACATGCATGTACTAACATGCTATTTTATGTGTCTAAATCATTTACTAAGACACAAAAATAGATTTTAACATACATTACCTTGTAAATTTTACTATTAATAATTTTCAATATTTTTTTTAACAAAAAAATGCCAAATTTATTCATTAATTAGTAAATTTCACAGCTCATGCGAAAATTTAATAAGACATAATAAATTGAATTTGTTCATCAAATATTCATGACACATAAAAATTTAATTAAAATAAGAAAAATATAATTGTTACAACTTTTACAAAATTTATATCATATGTACAAATATATATTCTTATAAATCCACATGTAACTATACTAAATTTGTACTTCTTTTAATTAGTTACCTATCCCAATGAATCAGATTTCGCACGAATATTAAAGGATCCATTGCATTTCACTTATGATAGATCTTAACATAAATATTATGTTAATCTTTTTAATATTATTTGTTGTACATATGTAAATTACAAAATATATTTTGTTTCACTTTTAATTTTATAAAAGGCCACTCAACTATTTAAATAAAAATAAAAAATATTTCTCAAACAAAAATAAGAAATATTTCTGAAATAAAAATATTTCTCAAAATTTGATTTTATATAAATGTTACAGTGAATAAGGTAATACTAAGAAATATTTCTTAAATAAAAGTATTAAAATTCAATCTTAAATTTTTGTGAAATTTTCACTGAAACTTTGATTCCCTCAATTTTCGCTCCTGTCTCTCTGAAATTTCGTTCCCCGCCTCAATTTTCACTTTGCTTCTTTGATATTTCGTTCCCCGCCTCAATTTTCATTTTTCCCTCTTATATCTCTCTCCCCGCCAAACCCTAAATCTCCACTAATTTCTTATCCCTCCAAATTGACAATTTTCCTCTCAAATTTTCGTCACAAAAATTTCGTTCCCCCCCAGACCCTTAACCCTCACTCGATCCCCCACCCAACCATTTCCTCCCAGGTCCCCAATCAGCCGCTCCCGGCAGCCCACTTATTCTCTTCCCAATTTCATATTTTTTTCTCTCTTACGGTTCAAACCTACAATTTGAAAATTTTTTTTCTCTTCCCCAATAGGATGGTCAGTACCAAGACTTGGTCAGCATGACCTTCTCCACCCTCGTCAAAACTACGATTTGAAATTTGACAGGTGAGTCGGTACCAAGGCTTGGTCGGCACGACCTCTCCACCCTCGTCAAAGCTACGATATGAAAGCACTTACGGTAAATCTGCCTAACCGTTTTGTTTTTCCTTGCCTCAGTGATACTCATGGTGATAGTGGGTTGAGCCTTCGTGTTTAAACTGTTTAGTTTGGTCCAGTTGTTTAGTAATCTTACAAAGGCATTATAAATTAGGAAATGTCAAAAGATTCATGCGTATATCCTTCTTGCTTACAAGGTGTTCGACGGATTGCCTTAATGAAATTATTTTTACAAAACATTTTCTTTACTTGCTGTTAAATATTCATGCAAAGTATTGTAAGCCCCAAATTCTTCATGCATACCAGACTAATTGAAATCACACCCCCCCCCCCCTAAATGTTCAATCATGCTTTCATTACCTCCATTACTGCAGTCATATCTAATAATATAAAATTTTATTACACAGCTAGGCTTCTTCAAGAGAGGTGCGAGTTGCAGATTTCTTTTAGCACTTAATTTTATTAGTTAAATCTTCTTTAATCGATCAACTACTTCACTACGTTGAATTTGCACTTTCTTGTTAGTTGTGTAATTGCAATTCATTTAAGCCCAAATGACTTCTAAATTGTTCTCAAGTATGTAACTAATCATCAACTTAAATCAACCTAGCTGCAATTTGTCATCAATCCTATAACTGCTTCCAACATAAAAAAGGTTTGATCTCTGGTCTGTAACTTAGCATGAGAATTGACTTGTTCCAGTTTGTTATGAGTACCAGCATGTTGTTGTTAGATCCTTTTTAATTTTCCTTGGGTATTGGGGAATGCATAAATGATACCAAATTGTCATGACTGATATGCTGTTTTGTACCAGAATTAAACCTGACAAGGCATCAGAATTAATTTGATTAACTTTCTTTATGTAGAAATTGGCTGCAAAAGGTAAAAAGGCCGAGAACGAGAATGACGATACTGAGCTTAGAAGATAGGTAAAATTAACTCTTAAATCTTTTTGAGGCAAAAAGGACTCAGCTTTTATATATTATCACAATTGCTTAATTGAATTCCTGATTTAGTAATTGTGTCCTGCTACCAAGTAATGTGCAAATCTACAGTAATTAAGCCTGAAAGAATAGTCTGGTACGATACAATTAGTACTGTGGGTTCAATTTCTATTGAGGCATAATATAAAAAGAAAGACCCGGTACAGTATTGTACGTAACAGTACTCTTATAAGTTATAACTACCCCTATATTTATTTGATTATCATATTTGGTTATTATGCTTCTTAGGGTTTGAGATATTGGCATTTCCATGCAACCAGTTTGGGGGTCAGGAGCCAGGAAGCAATGAAGAAATCAAGGAGGTTGCATGTGCCAGATTGAAGGCTGAGTTTCCAGTTTTTGATAAGGTAAACTAAAACTGGATATATACCAATCAAAACAGTTAATTTGATGATGGGTAATTTTTTTTCAAATTTGACAAATGAATTATTGTAGGACTTTTACTGGAAAAAAGGTATAAATTAAGACAGTGATATTATTTGGTTTAGTCATACAAGAACTGTCAATTTCTGTCTTTTAATTGCCCCCTTATTATGTTGTTAATTTCCTAATTTCAGTTTTTTTTGTAACAAAGCAGGTCTTAAAAAATATTGCCAAAAGAACAAAAAAAGAAAAATAGGAAACATGATTGGAATATACATGATATATCTAATATCTTTGTTTAACCATAGTGTTCTTTTTTTCATTTTCACTATATATAATAGGTTGATGTCAAAGGCAAGAATGCATCACCCCTGTACCACTACTTTAAATCTAAGAAAGGTGGCATTTTTGGAGATGGTATCAAATGGAACTTCACTAAGTTTCTTGTGGCAAAAGACGGTACTGTTTTGGAGCGATACGCACCAACCACTCCCCCCTTGAAGATTAAGGTATTGCTACCTATACTTTTGAACTAGCATTATGCTCTATGGTAAATGTGCAGTCAAATTGTTAATAAACTACACATGTAAAATGTGGTAAGTGCAAACAGGTATGGTTTTTGGTGTAGATGATTATCCATACAAGGACTTAAAGTCAAACGGAAAATATCTACATGCCTTAAGACTTAAAGTCAAACAAAAAAGAGCTGACCTAATTTAGCTTGTATTTGGTACTCTCTATTCCAAGAATTATCCTTCCTCTATAAGGTAGCCTAGCTGAAATAAATAGTCTTGTATAATACTAAAAATGGCTTATGAAATAGTGATAGAATAGGGTTTATACACTGGTCAAGAACATTTGTGAGTTGAGAGTGGACATTAGGTTTTAATGCTTCTCCAGTCTTTGTACAATGTATCATCAATATTAACTTCCATTCTATGCTAATGTTGTATATGTAGGGTCTAGATGTTGATTTTATAGAATCAAATGGGGGAGGCACATTCCAAGCACTCCTCAATCCTCACACCCTGTGGTTTGGGGGAGAAAGGCAGAATAGCCAGCCCTTCTAGCTATTGTGGGGTATTGTAAACCATTATCACATAAAAATGGTTTTTTTGCAGCTAAAAAAAGTTAGCCGCTTTTTGTAGATTTTTTGGTGATGGGTTGTGTGTATATTTTGGTTATAGAAACAAATTATTTATAGTATTGTGGTTGCAATCCTTTTTGGTCTTATGTTTCAAGGAAAGCTTGAATTTACTATAATGATTAATGATAATTAAAATGTTACTCTTCATGTTTTGTTGTGTTGTTTTTCTTATTATGTTTCAATGTGTAATGTAAAGGATTTCTTGGTTGCTTATGGGTTGGTACCAAATTGGTACAGGTACCAAATTGGTACGAGGTGAATTATAGAATTGGGCCTGGATTTTTTTTTTGGTAACGACAATTTTTTGCATCGTAAAATCTATACAAATATGGGGACTGGACAATATATTAGCAAATAATTTGGTGGGGCCCACCTTCTTTGTCCATGCAACTAATAGGTTAATTATCCATGCAACAAACCATGTGGG